>VZRI01007808.1:1112340-1266474 GCA_013397515.1 Upupa epops | reverse complement strand
CTGCGTGCCCAGGGCCACGCGTGGGGCTGGGTGCGAAGATGCACACGACGCAGAAGGACACCACCTTCACCAAGATCTTCGTCGGGGGGCTGCCCTACCACACCACCGACTCCTCCCTCAGGAAGTACTTCGAGGTCTTCGGGGACATCGAGGAGGCAGTGGTGATCACCGACCGGCAGACGGGCAAATCCCGGGGATACGGATTTGTAAGTGCCGCTACGGGCGCTCTCTGTCTCCCCTCCCTTGGCCGGCCGGTGCGGGAACGGGCTGCCCCCGGGGACGGGGGTTGGCGGTTGGGCTGCCAGCGGACCTCGCTGGGTTGCCGGCGGAGCCCCCGGTGCCGTCGACCATCGGTGTTGGGGCTCAGCGCTGCTGCCCACCCCCCCCGCCGTCGTTGCTGCTTCTCGGTGGTGCTAGGGCAGTAGTCCCATTGCGGGCCGGATAAAGGCTGGGGGCAAGGGGTCCCGGGGGAAACCACCCACCCACCCTGTGCCGGCTGTGGAGGTGCTGGTTCCTTCCCCTTCCTCCCAGTGCCGCTGCCGCATCTCCGCGAATTCGGGCGGCTCGTTGAGCTGCCCCTGTCCCGGACATCGCTGAACCTCGGTTGCTCGGGGAGGTCCAGGACCGGCCCCACCGACGTCTTAGAACAGCCTGGGGAGGGGGTGGAAGGGCGAGGAAGAACAACTCGTGAGAGCCCAGCGGAGGCTCTTGGCGCGGGACAGACCTATTTGTTGTCGAGCTCTCCTCCAGTGGGTGCTCGAGGGAGGCAGTGGGGAGTTCAGCTCCCGATTCCGACCAGAACAATCGATAAACTCCGCTTGGTGCCTGTTGCCCGAGTGTTTGCAGAGGGCTGTTGCTACAAACAAGGCTATGCTTGACTGCAGGTGACCATGGCAGACAGAGCTGCGGCTGAAAGAGCCTGCAAAGACCCGAATCCCATCATTGATGGCAGGAAAGCCAATGTCAACCTGGCGTATTTGGGAGCAAAACCAAGGAGTATTCAAACTGGTGAGGCATCTAGGAAATCCCCTCTATTAGAATTAATTTGTAAGATAAGGAAACAAGTTACTCAGGCTGGATTCATCTGATCTGCCAATGTGCACTTATCCCTCCTAGTTCTCAATGTTGACACTGTGTAGGCCAGTTGCACCTCTTCTGTATCTTGTTACTTGTCGCTGTTACACTAGTGTTCTGCCCCAGAGTGGGCATAACTGAGTTAAAGGTGTTTCTTTCCACGGCTGATCTGTTTTCTCGTTATCCTCTTGGTAATATAGCTGTTGACAGTAAGATCCATTTCATCGTTCTGCCCTTTCAGTGACCACAGTACTGTAACATATTAGATCCCATTGTCTGTTCAGTTACAGCACTGCCACATCACCCTGTAGTCTCAACTCCCATCTGGTTTGTGCATATCACAGACGTTAAAATTAACTTGCTTCTAAATGAGGCTCTGCATTTGATCACATGCATAGCAGATAAATGCACATACATGTGTGTGCTGCTGGGGGTATAGTGGAGCTGAATGGTGCAACAGATGCCATTCATTCATATTTCTTTTTCTGAACCTTTAGGTTTTACCATAGGTGTGCAGCAGCTACATCCGGCCTTCATTCAGAGACCCTTTGGGTAAGTGGTTCTTAACAGTCTCTTTGAAAACAAATTTGAACCAGCTTTCTCCTTATTTAATAGGAGTGAGGAAAAATGTAGCCATCAAGAGTGGACAGTTTCAACAGCTGTTGTTAATGTTCAGAGTACTTCATTTTTGGTGAAGATTTTGGAGGCTTTGAGAATTTGCCAGCTTTAACGCAATTCCTAAAGATCCTACTTTATCCTCACTAAATCTTAGTCATAATAAACCCAGTGCATTGCTTGCTGCTTCACTAAGGTTAAGAATTCATGAGCATTTAAATAAAGGGAGAATAGTTTCCCTATTATCCTACTTCAGGTGTCAAAACAATTAAGCAAATTCTGTCCTCATGTTTCTTAAATAAGATCTTGTGCTTCCTCTGTGCTGTTTCCCACGTAATAATGCCTTGGATACAGTTTTTATCCTAGAAAACAAATTGCATTGGAACCAAAGTCTGTTACTTAATGAAAGTAACATTAGGTCAAAAATTGATTTTGGACAGATGTTATACAAGGCTTGAATAGTCTGCAAAAGTGGCCTTTTGTCTGCTGTTTTCAATAGCTTATACCATCCCTGCTCGGTTAGAAAAGTCCTCTTTTTATACATCTAATAGGATCTGGCAGCTGCTCGGCAAAAGACAAGTGTGCTTCACGAGAACAATAGTGACTGTCATACTGCCTTCATTTAACTGTTTAATGATTGACGCAGTTCTTTTTTTACACCATTTCAGAAAGTGAATATTGATAGGGCTTTTTTATTATTATTTTCTAAGAGCATTAAGAAAGTAGGTGCATTTTTTAAAGCTTTTGAGCACTGCTCTATTGTAGTTTGTGTGAATCTAATATAAATAGATAGGATTTTGGCCTCTGTCAACAGAAGCGCTTCAGCTCTTTTCTGCTCTCTGCTTGTGGTTTTTTGGAGGGTGGGTTTGTTCTGTTCTAGTAGATTTATTTATTTTTTTAAATTGGCAAAACAGAAACTTTCTGTCCTCATGGGCTCAGTTACCAATTGCCTGGGTAATCTCATTCCAGTGAGTTTATGGATATAAGAAACCCTGTTGCCACAATAATGCACACTCAGTGTACGTGTACTGTGTATGGTTCAAACATGCTGGTTTTCCAGAGTTGTTACAGCTCAGTTGGGAAGACTTGAACATCTGTCATTAAGTGAAGAGCCTGTCTTTATTTTTGTGCAAGGACCACAGTAGTCCCTGTGAAGAAGATGCTGGGTTTTTTTAGCTCCTTTTGCACAGAAGCTGCAGTAGCTTTCTTAACCCCCAAAGTAGGTGGCATAGGTACCTTTAGAGATGAGAACCCCAAACTGCACGTGAGCACACATGAGAAGCTGATAATAAAACCAGCCTGTTAGAGACATTTTCTATGCCTGCCAACAGAGAAGAGCAAAATGACGAAGCATCTTAAATGCTTCATGTTGGCATGAGTTGTTCCTCCTAGAAGTAATCTGCTGTTTCTCTGGGTGTGTTCCTGCCCCAACTCGGTCTTGCAGCTCTGGAAAACATAGGGTTTTTTTCCTTTTTCAACAGTTTGTTTTTAGTTTCGTGTATGGAGGAGTGTGGGATCAACTGACCACGTGTTCTTGTGATCCAGACAGTTACTGTTCCAGTTCTTAGGCATTGGTTTCATCATTAAACCAGCAGAGCTGCAGTTAGCACATACAGCAGAGAGCACTATAAATTATTCATCAGTTGCCAAGAGACAGAAAGGAGGAGACTGGATGGTTGGAGGGAGGGGATTATATATCATTATTTGCAAGCATCAGTAAACAATTGTGTTGCATTCAGGCATTGCTACAGAAGGATCACTGGAAATGTGGATTTAGCAAAATGCTGAGCTGCTTGCCTGAGCACCATAACTGGAGCTGCCATGGGGCCTCTGAGTAGGGCAACAGGTGCTTTGTCAAGCAACTGCACTTGGCTGCCATTTCCCCCTTTGTGTTGTTAGTAGACCAATATAATTGAGAGCCTGCCAGACCCTGCTCTTGTGTTCCCTTGAACCCATAGTTTCCTTGGTCATGTGTAGTAGGATTTGAGGATAGATGAGTTAATCGGAGTCTGTCTAGTTTTGGAAGCTTCAACAAATTACTGTTGTCTGTTGGCTCTGCATTGTGTGGAGCTGATTTTGGCCTTCTCCAAATGAAGCTCAGTGGCTCATCTGCCTTGCCCACAGTATAAAATGTTGTCTGTTCTCCTTCCTGCCGTTCTCATCTCTGCTGCAAAGTGTTTGTTCCCAGGGGTTGGCATACAATTTCCATGAGATTGTTACAGGATGTGGGGTACTAGGTGCACAGGCTAGACTTGGCAAGTAGGAATGAATGAAACACCCATTGGCTGCTCAGCAGTTAAACTAGAGAATTCAGCCAGTCACGCTCCAGCTGTCAAGACACAAAATGCTAGTTTTGGCAAAACCCATAATGAATAGAAACTATGAAAATGACCCAAACATCAGTGAGGATTATTTATAAACTGAAGGCTTCCCCCCAGCCCCAGGTACCGACCCAGATGCAGCTGTAAACATTGTCTGGGGTATGCGGAACAGAAAGAGAAACTATGAAGAACCTTTCCTTCCTTTTGCAGTCCTGGCAGGGGAGGCACTCACCCAGCAGACAGTGTGGAGTCGGTAGTAAATCCTGCTCTGAAGAGTAGTCTCTGGATTGTCGTAACTGGAGATCTCCGTAGTAGAGCAAGTAAAGGATATGTCTGTGGTGATGTGGAGATCTGGCCCCTGTGTTTAGGGAAACAGTGTTAGGCCTGGAGACTTAGCCCCAGAGCTTACAGGCTGCTCTTTGCTTGGAGGCAGGGAGCTGTCTCTTACTGCAGCAGTGTCCCTTTAACCGATGTTGACAATCATATGAAACTTCTTGAAGCTGCTGGGAGCAGCTGTGCAGACCCCATAATGACACGTTCAGGGCTCTTTTGGTGCCCCTCTTTTGGTTGTCACCTCTGCAATACCAGTGCAGGGAATGGGGATTCCCTGGATCTCTTAGCAGCTGTGCCTGCCACTCTGGATATGATGCATTCCTGTAACTGTGCCTCAGTAAGGGAGCTATCTGTGTGGGAGATCTACCAGGGTCTAAGTGACAGAGCTCTTAGAAACATGGAGCTGTCTCACAGCAGCATCTAACTCTTTCCATATCTGAGCATTGGGGGTCATTGCTTCAGAGACCACAGTGCCCACCATTGGGTAGGTGCCTGTTCTGGTGGCCCCCTGACTCTGGCCCATATTTGTATCTCTGGTAGCTGTGGAAATTTCTATCTCTTTGAAATATCATTTGGTGATGCTGCTGCAGATAGGAAGTGAAGAAAGTCCTTTGTGTCAGTCCACCCTTCCTCCCAGCTGTTTATCCTTAAAATGTCTCTATTGGGTTAAAAGCAAAAGGAAACAAACTTTCATCTTCTCTGTGGTTACTCTCATAAAGCAGCACACTCTGGCCTTGCTGTGCAGACCTGCTGTCAGCTGCCATCCTGGGACTCTGGCTTCCCTGCTTTGCAGAAAGCTGCCTGGCTGCAGGAGCCCAGCCAGCTCCCCAGGGGCTCCCGTGGGGATGGAGCACCCAGCACCTGTTGCTGACTGTGTGCCAGTAATGCAAAGGCTTGGGGTGGGGATTTCCTAAGAAACATTCAAATCCATTTTCCAAATGGCTTCAGCTGCTAGTTCTCGGGCATGGCTACTGCTGTTGAGATCAAATGTGTGGGTCAAAAGAGCTCTTTTTTTCCCCCCCGCCTTTCCTTTTTTTCCCCTTAATAGTAGACATGCCTTTTTAAGTAGATTGCGTTGGATGTGTTGCTGAGGGCCATGGTTTAGTGGTGACCTGGCAGTGCTGGGTGAAATGGTTGGACTTGCTGAGCTTAAAGATCTCTTCCAACTAAGAATCTTGTAATTCAGAGTGTCAAATGCTTCTCACAGACTTGGAATATAATTCATTTGCTTCTGGGCCATTTTCTTGTGTCCTGCATATAGCACAGGCCTGTAGAACAATGCAAAAGGAGAGCGTGGTTTGACATCCTGTCATCACACTTGTTTAAGTAGATGGTGTACCAGGACTGAGGCAGTAGCATATCTTTTGCAGGAACAGACTTTGGGTTCAGGGTGCCATTTGCTGTTCTGGTGCAGTCAGGGCACAGGCCTCTGTGTGATGGAGAGCCAGGCTGAGCTTGCTCTAGCTGTCTTGACAGTGCAATGGGTCACATGCTGTATTCTCTGTGCAGTTCCATTGCATTTGGTGGATTTGAACTCTGTCCTCACCAGTGTGAGAGCAGCCCCCTTCACAGAAGGGACCCAAGTCCTCTCCTCTAGTTGCAGGAGCTAAGGAGTGGCAGATGCAAAGTTCTCCTATTCTGATCTGGCTGATGCTGTATAGTCCCAGTGTGGCAGAATCACGCGTGTGTGTGTCTGGATTTTCAGAGCAGCCTGGCTGTACTTGATTCAATCTTTCCCTCGCATAACTGTTGGATACTGGTCCGTAGCTGTGTAGTGTATTAGACACATGCCCAGTGTTGGAATGGTAAGTGCAGCTCTGACTGCCCTGCCTCTGAACTGAGAACGCCAGCAAGGGAACTAGACAGTTGTGCTGATAATTTGGTAGCAAGGACACTGGGTCACTTCTAAATATGATTTCCATGAAGAACTCATTCTCCACAAATGGGAGCGAGCTACATACCAGAGCTAAATATAATCTGTGACCACGAAAGATGAAAAGTCATGGGCCTCAGAGTTAAAACCCAGTCTCCTATTTCACAGTCTCTAAATCCTGTAAACAGGATCGTGCTGTCCCGTGCAGGTTCCCTGTTGCCAGCTTAGAGCACTTCAGCTATCCTGTGTCACAGCAGAGCTGCTGTTGACTGTGCTCTAGCCACAGTAGAGGCAGCTGGGGAAGCCACACTGTGATTTCAACTTGTAGGAAGGTGTGGAAATAGCTGTCTTAGATGCTGTAGAAAAACAGAGGCACAACCAGCTTCAGAGATCACTAAAACACTTGCAATGAAATTCTTTTCGTGGCTGAGAAATTACTTGTTTTATTTCTTTTATCAAGAGTAGCTATTTAATTGATTCTTCCATGGGTAAAACTTTGAAATACTTCATCTATCCAAGAAGTGTTTGGTAAATCAAATGCAGGGTTTTAATTAAAAGTCAGTGGAAGGGGCTGTGTGTAAAGAAAGGAAGTCTGTTTAAGAACTGGAAGCAGCTGGAAGTAGTCAGTGTAACATATATTATGCCAAGACTTGCCAGGCACTGGAGAAGACTTTAGAGATGCTTCTACAGCCACTGGTTTTCTCCAAATTGTAGAAGGAATACTGGAAAGCTTAATTAAAGGCAGAACTGGAGAGGCTTGCTGGGTTAATCTGTTGGAGACTGTTTTTCCTCTTGTGTGGACAGGATGAATTGAGCACCCTCCTGCGTTTCTCAAAGTGATGCTGAGAGCCTCAAGCTCCTGTGGTGCCCTGGTGTGATGCATTTTCTGTTTCTTCTCTTTCTGGCTTGACTGTGCTGATAACTCAAAAGGGGAGTGTATTTTCCTTCTCTGGATAGCTGGCTAGTTGCAGATAAACTTCCATGAGGCTTTTTCCTTGGTGCCAGATAGCTCTTGTTTCATGCAGATATTATCTCCTGCTACCTGAGTGCTTTTCAGCCTGCTTCTCCTAAACTGTGCTTGGTCTGGCCCAACGTGCCTTGTTTGGGATTATTTTATTTTTCCCTTTCCCTTTTGGGTGCAGAAGATAAAGCTGTAAATTACTGAACTTGACTAACTTGTGGTGGAGCTCAGACTGTTGGTTAAGCTGAGAAAAAGATTAGCTCTTTATGAGAAGAGGTACTCTCATCTTCAGTCTGCAGTGTCTTGGTGTTTAATGTAGCTCTTTTCTTCCCCTCACACAGCCCTGCATTGGCAGTGGGGGAAGGTACAGATGTGAGTTGTTTTACTTGTTTTTGAGGGACTCACCTTCCTTAGCTACGGGCCGTTAGGTTGTTGCATCATGTAGTGAAGATGTACCAACACTAAAACAAGAACATCGCTGGGCTATGATACAGCCTGCAGGGTCACCTGTTGCTTACATTTTCTTTGTCTTGCCAAAATTAAAATAAATTGAAATAACGGACTGTTCTTGTTCCCTTCAAGTTGGCATTTGTATCTCCCCAACAATGGCTTCGGTGCGCTCAGCAGCCAGCAGAGGTTATTGCAGTCCTACAGTGCACAGTCTGCTGTGACAGGTTGTTCCTTGGTGATTTCCTCCACTGTGGTGACATCTGGTCACAGCAGAGAAGTGGGAAACCCATTTGCACAGGCTGTGGTGTCAGTCTGCTCAGAGGGTCAGGGGAAGACCAGTAGAAGACAGACAGGCAAATTAATTACAAGATGAGCAGAAACTGTTGACTGCTTGCTGTTTTGTGTTAGTATCATACTGTAGCATGTGAAGATACTGTGGAGCTGCACATTTCATCCTTGTCTGTCTTCCAGTTGGCTGATGAGACTCATATTTTAGTGTGTTTGAATCAGTTCTAGTAAGATGCTACAGGATTCAGAGGTTTGTCATCTCACTGGTTAGAGCTCAACCTATACTGGTGAATGATGACTGGTGGAGTGGTCAGGGCACAATGAATATCCTGATCTGAATCAAAGAATAGATGGATAAACTCAACCTGATGTCCTTGCAGCCACATGAGGTCTACCCTGGACATACATCTTCACATCTGTCATCCAGGCTGTGCTTGGATGGGTTACTTCACTGGAGATAGTTTTCACATTGCAGTCGTGGATAGCTGTGGCTATGCCCAACTTGTTCTACAGTACCACCTATCTATTGAAACCCAGCAATGCCTGCCATCATGTGTTGTGGACGTGTGGGTGTCACAGTGGAGCGAGCTGTGGTCAGATCTAGTGGAAATGGAGGCCAAATTCCTGGGATGAAATGCCAGAATGTGTGCCTCATGGGCAGACACAAGGGGCTCTGTTTCCTTTGTTCTTCAAGGACTAAAGGGCTGGTCATGGCAGAGTGATATTGGTGTACTCATCTCTGTTGGACTGTTCTGTGTCTCTCCTTGTTTCCATTGTTTTGTGTGATGCTGTGTGACTTTTGACAGAGGTTTGCAGTTGTCTCTCACCTCTCCAGAAACAGCAAGATCTCTGCCAGCCATGCTGGGAGCTGGTTAAGGCACTCAGGAACTCCCGCTCGCTGCTATCCCAGCCCCATGCAGCTGCTCTTGGCTCGTGCATAGGAAGTCCTGTGGCATAGGAGAAAACTGAGGAGGTGCAGCTCAGACACCTTTCAGGTGTTAATCTGACATCATAATATATATGAAATGCCTCTGAGATGAGCTCTGCCAGATAGTTACTGAGGGACTGATTAACTTGTTTCTCTTCCTTGCTGTTTGGGAAGAGGTGGGGGACATGTGGCCATCCACATTGTCCCTTCTTGGCTGCCTTTAGGGCTGCAGCTGCCTGCCAACCGCTCCTGCATTGCTGCTTGCTCTGGCAGGCCTGTCCACGCAGTGGGGAAAACTGGATGATGACAGCTTTTTAGGGGTCAACTCTTACAGCAGGCAGCAGCTCCCAGGAGCCATGGCTGCTGGCAGTTACAGGTCTCTCCTGGTGCATTTCAGCATCTCCACCCAAGACTGCACCAAAAATGGTGCTTTTGTTCTGTCCTTTGTAACTTGCACTGCGAAATCAGAAGCTGAGCCTGTGTCTCCTCTGCCAGAGGCTCTGTAACCATCTCTCTTGTTCTGTCTTTCAATTTTGGCTGCCAGCGCAGCGTGGTGTCATGCCGCGTAGTTAGGACCGTGGGCTAACGTGGTGGTCCTAGCTGCCTCCTGCACCTCGAGAGACCTCCTGAGTCCCTCCTGTGGCCTCTTCTAGACTTAGGTTTGACCATGCTTGTTGTGTTTTGTGCCCTTTGCCCTCGACGGTTAATCGTAATGCCTTAAGTATCTCATATGACTGCTGTTCACGGGATGACTTTGATGTGTGGTGGCAATGGCTGATCACTTGGTTGATGTTTTGCAATCACATTGTGTGGATTCTAGATGAAGTTCTCTTCTGGCTGGCACAGCCCATGTTGGGGGATGGAGGAAAGTTGCAGAGGGGGAGGGAGGGAAAGGCATCTTAAAGCACAGATGTGACTCATTCTGTAGAAATGTAGAGTTTGCTGATTTCTAGAAAAAGAACTCCAAAGGAGCTTTTCATTCCCCTGAAAGATCATCTTCAGGAATAGTGGAAAGAGGGGATGTGTTTCAAGACTTTGTTTGGGTAATAAACATAGCCAGCAGAGAACTTCATTGTACTGCACTGTTTTGGTTTTGGTTTGTTTGTTGCTTCAAGTCATCAGAGTTGACCTTACCTTGGGTTGTCTTTTGTTTTGATTGAGTTGCTGTCATCTACCTAATTCAGAAGTCTAAACTGTGTAATATCCAGATTGACATTTCTAGCTAAATTACTGAAACCCCACAGACCAAAAGAACCTTCCCTTTTACATAGAAGCAGGTTCTGGATTTGCTGAGTGTGAGTTTTCTGGTGCGGTACGCTACGGGCTGTGATGTCTGCTTTTGTGTGTGTGTTTGGCTGGGGTGTGTTTCTGGAAGCAGAGTGCAGGGGTGCTCATTGTCTTCCTAGCTAATGGTGCTTTTCATTCAAAGTAGCACTGAAGAGTTGGAATTTTTCCTTGATGAGAGAAAAGAGCAGTGAGTGGAGCCATGGATTTGCTGTGTTTTGCTGTGGGAGCTGTGTGGTAGCAGAGCTGACATGTGGAGTTTCTGTGGTCCTAATTGGAAGCCTGCACTCATCCTAATGGCCCGGTGTGGCTGCACCCTCACATGGGATGTGGCAGCAAGGGGTAGCAGGGATGAGCTGTGGATCTGCTTACACAAGATAATGCTCAGGCTGGATTGCTTAGGAGCTCTTAGACTATGCTCCTCCTGGTCATTTTGTGACCACATGCTGAATGCCTGTAGGAAGAAAAGCTGCAGACCTCCTCCTCTGAGATAGTGGGTGTCTTTTGAATGAGTCATGGGTATGAGGATTGTGCATTTTGGTTTTGTAGCGTGGGGTTTGGGTTTTATTTCTAGGCTGGTTTTAACTTTATTAAGCTCTGAAGTAGCAGGAAGCCCAGTAGTGGGGCACCACATATAGGGAGAAGCAGTCAGCAGCCAGTCTGGAATGCAGGCTGTTGTCCCAGCTGCCAGTTTACAGGGGGTTAGAACAAGAGGAGTGATGTTGTGCTTGCCTCATCCTCAGCCCCTACACTAGCTAGTGCCTGGAGGTGCCCCTGAGAGCCTTTCTCTAGACCCTGACAGGCCAAAAGAGCACCCGTGCACTTCTGCCTTTATTAAAACGGAACAACATCCTGACGACCAAGTGTGTCTTCCAAACCCAGCAGTTTGGAAGAGGCTGCTGTTGCCTGATGTCAGTGCCTGACATGAAGTGCCTATGATCTGAGCTGGTTTGTAAACTTTAGCTCTGCTTCATCCATGCTGGCTTCCATTTAGACTGGAGCTCAACCAGAAGGGATTCAGTGAGTTTCTTTTGTCTCCTCATATTCTTGTTAGTCACAGGGTTATATGGGGTATAGTGCACTTATAGACTGAAGGGCTAGGCACCAGGACTGCCTCTGGGGATGGTTTGTACTTGTATCAGCCAAAAGCTGAGGTGCTACTCTTAACTAACTATCCTTCCCAGTGCTGCTCCTCTAGAGGTGCCTGTGTTAGATCTAATCCTCCTGATTTTGGAGGCAGTGTTGCCGTGTGTGGAGAACAATCATGCTGCTCATGTGGATTTGCCCCAAGAGAAAAGAAAGTGCATATGTGAGTGGGAAAATGAGGAATTTTGGTTCAGATGAGGAGCTGTTTGTGAGAAGTCTTTCTTCTGTCTGGATGGCAGGATAAACCATCCAGTGCTGTTGTAAAACACATGTGAACTGCCCTGTACCTGCTGGATAGGAGGGACCAGCCCCAGGTGGACACTGGCACATTTTAAGTGATGGCTAAGATCTAGGATGGACACTTGTTTGGAACTAGAGTGGCCAGCAATCCATGCAGCAGAAGTGCCAATTTCCTGGCTGCAAGTCCCTGTGAAGCTCTGGAGCACTGTGTCCTGTTACTGGCCAGTGTGGTGGGTCTGCTGGGGCTTGCAGCCCAGAGATCAGATTGATGAAGGGAGTAACAGCCTCTCCCTTAGCTGCTGTAGTTCAGGCACATATGGGCTTATGTCTTGTGATGATCCTGGGGGAGGCTTGTAAAAGTGGTGGCGTTTGAAGATGTGCTGTCACACATCCACACAAATCCCCAAAATACTGCAATCTACATAAACTCTGCAGAGCTTGGCCTTAGGGGTGTTTTTGTGTGTCTGTATTTGCTGAAGGAGCTGTGTTTGGGGCAGGGTGGGATGAGCTCTCCAGAGCTTTGGGCAATTGCCTGTTGTGATTCAGCAGGCAGCAGCTGGCCAGAGGCTCCCATTGCACACCGCTGGGTTCGTCAGCTCCCATTGCTCTCAGTCATGTGCTGTTGGCTGCTGACAGCCTGCACCCCACGAGTCCTTAACTGAGCCCTGGCTCATGTGTGCAGTGCTGCTGAGGGCTGGGCACCCGTGAGCCGTTTGTCTGCTGCAGTCCGTGTGCCGTTGCCCATGTTTATCTGGGCAGTGGCAGTTTGTGTGCAGGGCTCAAACCTCCCGTTTGGCACAGATTTTGCTCTTGTTTGGCTTTTGGGCCCTTTGGAGAATATCGCCCTTTCATTCTGCTGCCTCGTGGGTTTCTTTTGTTTTTTCTCCTCCTCATTAGCAGTTTCTAGCAAATTAGTGGGCAGTCTGCATTAATCTTTGGGATCTTTCAGTCCATAGATGTTAATTGACTGATGTAAATTCCCGTCAGCAGCAGGGCTTACCTCAGGGTGGGAGCAAAGCAACACGTTGGGACCAGGCTGGCTGGCCACAGAGCCTGGCTGTTGACAGCTCATGGACACACGGGCACTGCTGCTGGGCCAGGGGCTGCTGGCATTGTGACTGCTGAGTGTTACCAAAGGGAAGAAAACTGGAGTGAATCTCTGGTGTTGTATAACAAACAGCCTGTAGCATTGCCTTCAACACACACTGTTGTGGAAACACAGGCTTCACTGAATTTGCTGTGTACTGGAAGGACCAGGGCTGTGCTGGGGACAGTGGTGGGATGGGCAGAGGAGTGACCCATTGTCCTCAGTGTTAGGAGGTGCCCACAGGGACTGTGAAGGTTTGAGTGTTGAGGGGATAGGTGTACCTGGAGGATATGGGTGCTGGCAGGAACAGGCTGGTCATTTAGGGTCCAGGAAGTCTTTGTGAGCCAGTCAGGCAGGGGTTGTGTTGTGACCATCTGGAGAGATTGTTTTGGGGCTTTTTGGATAGTGGGAGATGTAAGACATGGAGACCAGGGTGCATGTCAGTCCCTGTTTCACCTCACACTGTTTCCACACGTGTGTTCTAGGAGAGGTTTGCTTTTCTCCTGACACCCTGACCTTGCAGCACCCCTGGCCTGAGGCTGCACAGTGGAGCAGCAGCACCATTTCTGTGGCTGATGCACATGAATATGAGAGGGGGGGAAGCAGGGGACATGCAGGCTGGAGGGAGCCCTGTTCCTCACTCACTGTCTCCCTTTGTCTCCACAGACTCACGCCTCACTATGTTTACCCTCAAGCTATCATTCAACCCAGTGTGGTGATCCCGACCCCTGTGCAGTCCATCACGTCTCCCTACATTGACTACACCGCCGCCAGCCAAGCCTATTCCCAGTACACCACAGCTGCCTATGACCAGTACCCCTATGCTGCTTCCCCTGCTGCTGGCTTCGTGGGATACAGCTACACGGGTGCAGTCCAGCCCCCCATCACAACCAGCAACCCAGCGGCCCCTGCCACCGCCTTTGTGCAGTACCAGCCCCAACAGCTGCAGCCTGACCGCATGCAGTGAAGGGCCCTGTCTGCACCTTTGCCACCGAGGACAATCTTTTACAATGGAAGGATACAACTAGGACAACAAAAACAAAAAAAAAATTAATAAAAGAAACAAAACTACAAAAAAAAAGTCACCCTGCCCCTTTATCCCCTCTACATAGGTGCATATCAATACCTAAGCTATTTATAGTGTTAAGGGCAAACCCAAACCCTTGCAGTCTGACTGTGCTTATGAAAATGGACTTGTGGTAAGTTGATGGGTTGTTTTTTTTTCCACTCTGGACAGATACCATCTCGAAGATGTTCTAGAGGTGACTGAAACGTTTCACAGGAAAACGACAGGCTCGTGCACACATCGCCGTCTGCTTCCATCACCTGTGGTCTTTCCGCCCCTGCCCCATCTGCCCTGTCAGCCCGCCCTTCCTGCTCAAACCCGAAATCCTCTTCTTTACTGTTGAGGTACAGAGGTACATGGAGAACATGGAAAAGAGCAATCTTATTTTTTGGTTGTACAAAAACTTTGTAATACTCAGAGATGCCTTACAGAAAAAAAAAAAGAAAGAAAAAGAACCTATTTTTTAATATTTATTGCGATTTTATTCGCATGAGCTGTGAATTGCAGACAGAGGAATAGTAGTAAGTATCTGCCTTTAATTCTCATTTTACTAAATTATTGTATGTAGGTAAAAGTTCTTAAGGAATTGCTGAATCACTTCAACATGCAAAAGGGAATATCAGCTTGAAAACAGCAGAATATTCCTTTAGTCAACGCACTGTACTATTTTCTTATTGTAATTGTGACTCTGTTAAGATTATCTCAAATTTAGGTATATTTTTAAATGCAAAAAACCAACCAAGAATACTGAACATTTTTGTCTACTTTGGTAGATCCTTTGTTACGATGCTGCAGCCTATGGAGATATTTACAGTATTTATGTAAAAGAAACGTGGGGCTGTTGGCCAGTGAGACCTAGGGAGAATATTAAGAGCTAAGGGAGAATATCGTGAGTGGAAGAGAAAAAAGGTGTTAGCTCATTGAACAAACGGGTAACGGTAACCCTTTGATGTCTATAATCCAGCAGCCAAATAAAGGAAGAGAACAGACAATGTAAGTTAAGTGCATTTCTACAAAGAACAGCAATAAACTATTTTAACTTTTAAAATGACTTGATAAGGTTTGATACCATGTTTGCTTGGCTGAAGTCTGTTGGAGAGGACCTCCAAACTGACCTGTGTCTATTTGCTCCTGAATATGCCAGAGTGGGTGGAAGGGCTTAGTCTTGTGGTGCAGTAGACCCCCGCAGAAGTCTCTGCCTGGGCGTTGCATTGTGCTGCTGGGACTGGGGTCCCTTGCAGTGTGTTCTGTGTGCCGTTACTCCCTCTGCATGTCCTGGGTCACCTTGGGGTTTTTGACCTCATAGAAGAGTGAGGGCTCTGCCAAAATCTTCTGGTTTGTTCATGGCTGGGTTACCAAAAGCCTGCAGGACCTAGGCAGGCTGCAGCAAGGTTCTGGTGAGGTGTTTGCACACCTCAGCCCCCTTTGCCTCAGTGGGATGGCCATGTTTGGCCCTTCCCAACCAATTTCTCTTAGAAATCTGTCTTTCAAATTCAGACTTCAAGTACCAGCTTTTAAAAGTTGAGGAAATCCCAGCATATATTGCTGTTGGAGGTGAGTATGCCTAGAGCCATTTGGGGCAAAGAGGGCACTGCAGGATGAAAGCACAGGCACCTCAGTGCTGTGATCCTCAAGGCACAGGGTAGACAAACCTAACAGCATCAGTCGGCCTCTGAGTAAACAGCCCATCTCAATGAATGGAAACAGCTCATTTCTCCCTTGCTTGTGCTGCGTGAGAATGCAGATCCTGGTGAGGCTCTGCTCATCCTGCCTGGGGTTTTGCTTACAACCATATGGTGACATTTATTTCCTTTTAAAGTAATTACTTTTGGATATGGCTGGTGAGGCTGCCAGACAAGTAAGAGCTGAGCAGCGCATCCAGCACGGTGCTGGCAGGGAGCGTAGCCTGGCCCAGGAAACCTGCCTTTGAAGTACTATCGGGGCTGGAGATTATTCAGCAATTCTTCTTTCTCCTTGTCATGAATCTTTCTGAGGAGGAGGGAGGTGGGGGGAGGGCTTTAGAGACAGATGGTAATGCTGGGAGCTGCTGGGAAGTGCTCGGCCCTGCCCCAAGGTCCTGGGGAGGGAGTCTGTCCTCACTTAGTGCTTCTGCCTGGCACCAGGGTGGCTCACTGTCAGCTTTTCTCCTCACTAAGCACCCAGGTCAATACAAAGACCAAGGCCTCCAGAAATTAGTCTTTTTGTGAGATAAAAACACATCTGGTGCGTTTAGAACTGCAAAGGATTATCATTTGCCGTTTTGCTGACACTGATTTCCTGAAAGGTGGCCAAAACTACCAGGAAAGGAGGATGCAGAGCAGCAGCACTGGGCTCCTTTGCACCCAGTCCACTGCTGCTGGGTGCCGTTCCTGGATCCCACTCACTTTTGCTCTAGGCTCATTGCAGGAAAGATCAAAACACCAGCCCAAAGTGCTGCCTTCCTGCTTGGGGAAGTCGAGCTGTAAAGTTGTGTCCAGGCAGAGTAAAGAAACCTGAGAGGCAGCTCCATGGTCGAAGCAGAGGAGTTGCCATGGCACATGTCGAGAAATCCCCTTGATAAGGAGCCCCCAGGTGCTTTCTTGGCCCAGTGCAAGGCTGAGGAAGTTGGAAGAGCCTGGTGAGTTGCTGTGTTAAAAGGACAGGAGTTTAATGCAGCAGTTGGTGAGGATGGGAGGTAAAGGCTGTGCAGCTCCTGATTGATGCTGGGAGCACAGGACCATGGCTTTAAAGCACTCTACAGTTGCTTAGAAGAGTGACTTGGATGTGTTTTTTCACTTGCAGAGCATAAGGCACCTGCACGTGTGTCTTTTGTTATCACAGCAGGAAGCAAAGCAGCCCCAGGCAGCTCAGCTCTGCTCTGCATGGGTGGGAGCCCAGGCTGGGCACAAGGTGGGCAGTGGCAGTGCTATTGTCAGAGTCTCAGCATAGCTGCAGGGGTGCCAGGAGGAGCAGTGAGGCCTGAATGGGTATTGGCTGCATGGCAGGAATGAGAGCCATAGAAGACTAGACCTTGTCCTGGGCATGTCCTTGTGCCCATGTTGGTGTCTGACTGGGTTCTGGCCACTTCCCAGCAGCTGTGTCCACATGCCCAGTCATTTGCATGACAAATTAAGAGGTTTTTCATAGGAAACCATCACATGGGGGCTGTCAGGGTGAGCTGTGGTTTGTAGGGGCTGGAGCATGTGCAGCCCCTTTACTGTCATGGGGAAGTGTCCCCATAAATACCAGCACCCAAGTCCTGGTCACTGACTGGATGAGCCCAGCACCCTTCCACCCCACAGCAGCCAGCCAGGAGACAGGGCCCTGCCCAGGCTGGCTCTGCAGCTTTGTGGCTGGTGCCAGACCTTCCCCACATGCCCACCAAGGAAAGGGTCTGGCATAGGTGAGATTTCTGCCTTTCCCAGGCACTACCTCACCTCGGGGTGTCCCTTGGCGAGGAGGCATACCCATGGGTTTTACTGCAGCACTCGCCCCCAGCACTCCCCATTATCTGACTGAGATACTTCTGGAGCCCCATGGGCCCTCACTGAGGTCCTGGGCTTTGCAGTGGCACCCGTAGCCACTGGCTGTCCGTGGGAGGGAGGGCTGTGGGCACTGGGGCACTGCCAGGCCCCCAGCCCAGCTCCTGCAGCTAACGAGCCCAGTGCCAAAACGTTACGGCTGAGCGGGAAAGACCGGGCGCAGAATGTATTTGCATAGTAACTGGGTTGCTGTTGGCACTTACCCTTTAAACTGAGGTTCACAGCAAAACATTCCCCCCCCCTCCCTCGTGTACAGGGAATGCTAACAGCATCCTTTCTCCCCCCTCCCAATCTTCTGGCTGAAGCTCGTTTTCCCCTCCTCAGTGCCTCCCTGAATCCTGCCAGCATAGAGATTCCCTTGTTCAGAGAGAAAAAGAAAGAGGGGGGGGGGGAGGAAAGCACAAACAGAAAAACTTAAGCCTGGGATTAAAACCCATCACTAAAATAGTTTGAATAACAAAATCAACTGACTCGCTGGGAGCCCAGTGAATGCCTGTCACGTATCGCCCTTCGGCCAGGGCCACGGTCATGTGTTTCACTAGATAGTTCCTGGAAAAGCTTCTGCTCGGTCCGATAGACCTGCGGCTGCTGATACTGCTGCTCCACGCAGTGCTGGCCCTGCTCTCACGGAGAGCTGCAGACAACTTCCCCAACCTGTAGGGGCCAAGGGGAACAAATAAATGTCCTTTGGGTACCAGAGACATCGGGGCTTCTTGTGACCTGAATAACAGCCAGCTGTGGCCAGCGAGCAGGGCTTTTCCAGCCTCTCTGTTCCCCACAGCAGCATTTGAGGCCAGCAGCTCCCTCTGCCCTTACTGGTGTCTTTGAGAATGGGATTTCTGTTTTGTTTCTGTTTCCTTCTGCTAATTCTTGCATAGTTTCAGCTACACAAACAACCAAAAAGCGGGATGTTGCATGAGGTAAAAGAGGAGGGTTTGTAAATGCAGTCCCCAGGTAGAGCCACCTCTCCGTGGCAGTGGAACTTGTTAGTGGGGCAACAGGTACGTAGAACCAAACCCAAATAACTGGGGTGTTATCCTTTTGCTGACATCAGCAGCAAGCCCTGCAGACAGAGGTGTGCGGAGGCACAGCAGAGGGGTGATGTCTCTGATAAGGCCACTCTGCGTGGGAGGGCAGTTCAAAGCTCAGATTTACCACCTCTGTGCCCCTGCTTAGGCTGGTGGTGGTGATGGAGAGGTGGGAGATGATGAAAGAACTGGTGAGGGCAAGACCAGCGATGGAGAGAGAAGTCAGAGATGATGACAAAGTCAGAGGGTGTTGCTCTGGAAGCGCTGCTATGTTCTGGAGTGACACTGTGTGCTAAAGGCACAGCACATCCCTGGTGACCCAGACTGCAGTGGGTACACGCTGTGTCCAACCTCAGCTGCTAAACCCATGGCCAAGGTGGGGTAAGAAGCTGACATGGCACTGCTCTTTGCTCACAGAGGGACTCAGGGTAGTGCTGCCCAGAGCACAGGGCATACGTGACTTTCTCTACAGTTCCTTGAATATGCCTGCATAAGTAAATGCATTTATTTACCTGTAAATATAATTTGAATAAATATCATTTGATTAAATACAATCAGGTATGTTTGAACACACACTATACAGTTAGATCTAAAAATACGTAATCCTTTACACAAAAGAAAGAATTTTTCCTTCTCCCCACAGACTGCCTCTACAGCAGCCCCTGGGCTTGCTGCACCCACACAGCATGAGTTGCATTTACAGAAGAAGAAAGTGATGGAGCCCCGTTTTCTAGCTTATAGCCCACAGTATTGCTCTGTGCGGGGTCTGTCACCAGGAGCCCTGCAGCGATGGTTGGGGTCTGCACCCTCATCACACCCACCAAACCGGTGTGGTATAGCAGACAGGAGAGATGAGCTGTAAAAACTACACTGGGACAGCACCGGTATTACAGGACAGACATAGACGGATAAATTGGATAACTATCCTTATTAAAGGATTAATAGGATTAATAAATATCCTTATGAAAGGCTATTTTGCCTTGTCTTTAAAGAGCCACCATGCCTGTCTTTAAGCAAAAGTGAGATAAAGAGGGATTGGCTTGGGAGAGGAGCCCCACTCTTACTTTGAGCATGATCGCTAAGTCCTATTGAATCGATGAACCCCCAGACCCCAGGAGATGATTTCTAATAGCATTTACTCCCGTAAAGCTGGAGACTAAGGCCTTTTGTAAACCATCCAGCAACGTCTTGGTTTGAAAACAGCACTAAGCATCTTATTACATGTGTAACACACAGAAGGTCTGTTAAATTCATCCTGAGCACGTTTGAGTGGTTTCTGTTTAATCTCCACCTCCTGACGGACACTGTGGGGTCAGACTGAGCACACAGGTACCCGGAGCCCTTTGCTTTCCCCGGGAGCGTCAGCTGGTTGTGTTTATGTGAGCTGCTGCCGTGCTGGCGCATGGAGCAAAGCTCGGGCACTGCAAATTGAAAGTGAAATGAAATAAATCATACTGCTAGTTTTCTGTGAGCTGCCTTTAAAATTATCTGCTTTTAGACACAAACACGGTAGGATAAGCCCTCGGGGGAAGAAAAACCCTCCAGAAACCACATCCTACCTTATTTTCAGCAGTGTGTGCTGCATTTTATTTCATGCCACTTTAGTAAGGCAAACGAATTGAGTTTCCTGTTTCCAGAGACCTTTAAATGTATGAAAATGTTTCTATTATAGACACATATTTCTCTATAAAGCTGATTAGACGCATGCATGTGCGATCACACACGCTTTCTATCAGTATGTGTGTGTGAGAATACAGGAGGTGTCTTATCTCCACTGGTATTTTCCATTTCCTTTCATAAATCCTGGGTGCTGAAGATGCCCAATGAATTGCAGATGATCAGATCGATGCACAATAACACAACACCAGCATAACCAAGTTTAAGGGTGGGTAGGACCAGTTTACAGATGCTCTGCTACTTCAGGTCATGAGGACCCTGCATGGTGCTGGGCTCAGTGCTCCTCACCCCACTCCTGCCCATCATGTGTGTGCCACAGTGGTTTCTCCTTCCAGGCTCTCCATCTGCTGATCCCACCCTACAGCAGCTTCCCTACAGGAGTCCCATCATGGACTGCTGCCCCAGATCAGTCTGACCCTGGCCTGGGGGCTAAACATAGCATTTTCTTCCCAGGTTAGCAGTGGCACCATCCCAGTAAGATGCAGCTGTCACTGACAAGGTGCAGCCGGTTTGCTGGCAGGTTGCACAAGGATGGGCAGAACCCAGCCCTTGAGCCGTGCCCAGGCACCACTGAGATGAGCACGAGCTTGGCTGGTCAAAACTGTGTCCTGGGCTGAGCTCATAGTTCATCAGGATGATAGGACAAGGGGCACTGGGTGCATGCTGGAACATAGGAGGTTCCATATCAATATCAGAAGGAACTTCTTCACAATAAGGGTACTGGAGCACTGGAACAGGCTGCCCAGGGAGGTGGTGGAGTCTCCTTCTCTGGAGATGTTCCAGCCCCGCCTGGCTGTGTTCCTGTGCGACTTGGTCTGGGTGATCCTGCTGTGGCAGTGGGATTGGACTGGATGCTCTTTCGAGGGCCCTTCCAATCCCTAAGGATTCCATGATTCTATGGGTCTATGAACAAACCAGTAAAATAGTAAAAAAACAGCTGGTGTGAAAGCCCTGGCTGGGAGATGGGACTGCACAGTCTGGGGTGGTCCTTGGCTCGTGCTGGAGGGAGCTCTGGGCTGAGCCTGACGTGTTCCTTATCCTTTCACCCACTGCTGCCATACAAGCTCAGCCCCTTTGCCCCTGGGTGTCTGTCCGTCTCGCTGTGCTCCCATATGTTCTCTTCAATCAGCCAAGCACAGCCTCAGCCCAGCATACAGATATTTTGGGCAGCTGCAGTCTGGACGGATGCCCCTGTCCTGCCACAGCTCTGCACGGGTTGAAAGATAAACAAATAAAAATATCCCATCAAGTTGAGTAAACTCTGCCAGGCTGCCCCAGTCCAACCCTGGTAGCCACCCACTGGGGGCAGAGGGGTAACCCCAGCCCCAGAGCCACTCTCTCTGTGATAAATGGAATCAAAATGTTTATCCCATTGTCACCACCCAGACCATGTGCCTGGTGAAGCTGACAGCGTGCAGGAAGATTTTCTTGTAGCTGCTGTCTAAACTTTCAGAAATGGTCTCTGCAGAGCATCCCAGAGTGGGGCTGGGACCTGCTCAGATGGAGGAAGGGGGTAGCACACAGACACACAGACACACACACACAGAGCAGCTGGGTGTAGGTTCACAGACGAGCAAGAGCTCTGTGCACAGGCAGTGAGTTTGGGGGTCTCTGTGCATGTGAGACACTGGCAGAGCATAAACATCACCAGGGCCCTGGGTTTCCATCTCCTCCTCTTACACTAACACACACACACACACAAGCACCGGGAATTTCCTCTGGCCATCCTCGTCAGTCACAGTGAGGTCTGTCCAGGCAGGCTGTAGCCCAGCCCAGCTCCCACTGGTGTCTGCAGCAGTGTCGTTGATGCAACCTCGTGTGCTGAGATGATTTAACAGAAAACCCCAACCTAGTGCAGCCCGAATCTGTTGCCTGAGGGCGACACAGTGTGATGCTTACAACAGCCTTACTCATTTCTGAAGTGACTAAGACTGAAAGAGGAACCCCGCAGTTGCGGGGCTGGGTGCGGGGCTGGTGGGCGATAAGGTCCAGCTCCCTAATCTCCAGCCCCAGCAGCCAAGGCGTCCAGGACGATAACTCACAGGAATCCCTGCTGGGGGGAGGTGCTGCTGGGCTGAGTGTTTGTAGAGTTGCCCTCACCTTGCAGGGTTAATCTACAGCCTCCCCTTGCCCCAGCCCAGCACCCCCTCACCTTCTCCTAGCTGAGCAGGTGCTGGTGGTGGTGGCAACCACAAGGCACACAGGACTGACCTGGCATCTTGCCTCTGCACTCTGTGCCCTAGCCACTGGGAAATGTGGCTATGGCAGGCAGCATCTTTCACCCCATTGGTCCCCCTGTTTAGGATGATCTGAAGTTTAGAAATTGATGGTAGGAAAGGGCCCATCCAAAGTCTGGTCCTGACCACCCCATGGGCTGGGTGATTCAGCCCTGCACTGGGATTTTTGGCTCAGACACCAGTTTCTATCTGTTCCCATGGCGAGGTGCCAGACAGGCTAGCCGGGTTGGACCATGCCCACTGGTGTCCATCTCCTGTGGCACATGCCCATGGTTGTGCTGGCAGCACCCACCTGCTCAACGGCACCTGCTGCCAGCTCAAGGGGATCAATCCATAGCCCCCACAAAGCCCCCCCCTGTACCTAACTGCAGGGGTAAGCTCTGCCCCACAGCACTAAGATATAAAACTTAAAATAGCTCAGTGTGACGTTCTGTGCCACAGCACTTCCCACAGGCAGCCTCTGTCCTCCCTCCCTGGCTTCAAGCAGGAACAGCACCAGGGGGGATGTTCCTGGATCCCTAAAAACCCGGCCAAGACACAGACAGTGCTGCTCCCAGCCCTGAGCAATCTGGGCAGCACCGAGTGGGGCATCGCATCACCATGCTGCAGAGCAAGACTCTGCTTCCACTTTTGGGGTGTCCCAACTCCCACTCAGCCTCAGGGAGCACTGTGCCCTTCCAACCATCTGTCCTTGGCTCGTCCGATTGTTGCTTGGCCCAGTCCCCAGCGAAGGGAACAAAAGTGGAGAGCCCCAGCTATGGGCCCAGAGCTGGGGGAGGGCACAGCTCCCTGCAGGGCTTCTCGCCAGCACTGGAACCAACTGGGCATAAAGGTGACCCAACCCCCTCTCACTGCCTTTGCCACCCTCATCCCTGGCACCGTCCTGGACACTGCAGGCTGGGTACCATGGAGAGAGCTGGGGGAGCTGGTGCCAGCAGCCTCTACTGGAAAGGCTACCTCCAGCTCCAAGTCCAGCTCACTCCTTGGACAGTGAACTAGCATCTTTAACCCCTGTGGCACCAGCTGGCCAGTGCGCAATCCTGGCCATGGTCACCTGGGTTCTTGGTGGTGCTGGCTCGTGAGTGTCACAAGAAGCCTTTTTCAGATTTTACACACAGACTCCAACTTTCCCTCAGCCTGTGCCCAGTTTTGGGCACCTATCGACTCTCCGTATTGAAGGGCACAGTTTCAATTCCTATCTGTCTTGAGCTTTTATTTTTTAAACTGTAAAACAAGACTAAAAATAACCATCCAAGAAAACAAAACACTGTCAGACCCACAGAGACTTCCTAACGATCTCACAGATGCCCACAGGAGAACCTGAGCAGAAGCGCAGAGGAGACTTCGCAGCACAAACCCAGCTCTAGGAAAATGACTTTTAAATAGAGAGGAAAATGTGGTCTCTGTGGTACCACATGGCAAACCTCAGCTCCTGTCACTGGGATTGACTCAGGTCAGACCCACAGAGACCCATTAGGATTCCTGGGGAAGTGCTGCTGGAATCTCCCGGCCATGCTGAGGAAAAATCACAGTTTGCTCTACCCTGCGGTTGCCCAGCTCTGCCCAATGCTTGGGATGTGGCCACAGACCTCACTGGCTCAGTGTCACCTCCAGTCACTGTCTGGCTCCAAGGATGAGCTGCTGTGACACCACCCTAGTTCTTTCAGTAACGGCTTTTATTCACAACAGGAATTCCTATAGTCACTGTGGGAGCAGTGGCTGCAGGTGAGCTCACTGCTGTTAGCTCATGGCCCTGGAATGAGCCTTTCTGCTCCCACCTTGTGGTGCAGATGATGGAGGGGACTCAGCCAGACCTCCTTGCAAGGACACACACACTCCTGCCCTTCCATGCCCTGTGGACCCCCAGAGATAGAGAGGCAGGGTTTGTGGGGTCTCCTTCTCTGGAGATGTTTGAAACCCACCTGGACCTGTTCTGAGTGATTCTGCTATGGCAGGGGGATTGGACTGGATGATCTTTTGAAGTCCCTTCCGATCCCTGATGATTCTATGATTCCTGCAGTCCCTGCTCCAGGAGCACAGGTTTGACCACTCTACCCATGGGAAAATGCTGTTCCTGCAATGTCCCACTGCCTGTGTGGGACAGGCTCCATCCTGTGCCCTCGGTGCTATGTAAATACTGATGGGATTTTCTTAGCAGCCACTAAATACACATCTGCTCATGCAAAGCCAAGGCCAGTGCCCTGGGTGGGAGCAGGCGGTCTGCAAAGCTCAGCTGGGCCAGGGCAGGAAGCTCATCACCATGCACGGGTGACCTCTGCGTGAGCCAAGCCGGAGCTTGAACTTTAGGCCTGCAAGTGCTTTATACACCCAGAATAGCCAACCCCGCTGCTCTCCCTGCTCAGGGAGCCTGGGCTGAGCTGCAGACCACCATCACCTCCGTGAAGGCAGTGAGGAAGCACTGACCACCCAGGGACAGCCCCTCTGCTCACTGAGCCCATTCCCCTCATGGTGATAAAGTCAGAGGATGGTTAGTTCATGCTGACATCCAGAAAAAATGAAACCCAGTGCTCCAACGTAGTTCTTTCCTCAATTGCTCTAGTTTCACATTGCCTGGGAGGGCCAGACCACCTGCTCCAGCAAGGAAGGACCAGTGCTGACCATTGTCAGATGGTTCATACAGAGGTTTCTGCTTTGTTTTGTTAACACAAGGATCGAGTTGATTGGGGAAGGGAAAGAACTTTCCCCTCTGTTTAGAGGAATGCACCAGCTTAGCCATTTGCATGGCAAATGAGCTTCTCCCCTCTCTTCAGCCCTGGTGATCCCTCCAGCTGCAGGAGAAGGCTCCATCGCCCCCTCCATCTACACCATTCCCATCAATTCCACCATCTCCACTTCCATCTCCCATCCGAGATTTCACGGAGTGCCTCTGGAACATTTCAGCAGTAAAACAGTCACCCAGTGATCGATTATGAATCCCAAGCATCTTTTATTTTACTGTAAAACTATTACAAAACAAGTGGATTAATGGAGGTTTCTCTCCAAGATCAGGACCGACCATCAACTCCCCATTGTTAGTAGAAGTGGCCAGTCCATGCAGAGCAATCCCCACATGGCGATGGACAGGCCCAGGAGCCCAATGTGCATCACAGAATCATGGAATCGTTAGGGATCGTAAGGGACCTCGAAAGATCATCCAATCCAATCCCCCTGCCATAGCAGGATCACCCAGACCAAGACCAGGCTTCAAATATTCCCAGAGAAGGAGACTCCACAAACCCTCCAGGCAGCTCCCTCCAGTGCTCCATCACCCTCCCAGGGAAGAAGTTATAGAATTACAGAATCGGTCAGGGTTGGAAGGGACCACAGGATCATCCAGCTCCAACCCCCCTGCCATGGGCAGGGGCACCCCACCCTAGAGCAGGCTGGCCAGAGCCTCATCCAGCCTGATCTTAGAGACCTTCATGTAGCTCCTCAGGGTGACAGGAGAGTTTTCACTAGAAGCTGAGTGGCAGCCAGTGCTATCAGAGTGCAGCTGGCCCTTCGATTATATCAGCGTTATATTCTGTTGGAGAGATGGGGAGAAGAAGGGAAGTCCCAGAAATAGGACACCATCGTTTTTAGACTGAAAAGATGCTGCAGTTACTCATTCTGAAACGAGTTTCTGTAGGGGTTAGGTATTTTCTTGAGGTGACGCACTATGGTACACAACTGAAAAATGGATCTGTGGTCAGTCAGGAACTGCCATCCCTCCTCAACCTTTCCTCCTTTAAAATAACCTCTGAAATCTGGTGTTTTTATGTAATTATACAATTACAGAACAAACCTCCAAAAGCCTTTGCAATGTCCACCCTCTGCATCCTATCCTTGCCTTTTCTGGACAGCCCGTGGAGACCAGTGAGTTACCTGGGTCCCTCTTGGCTCCAGAAGGATACGCATCCCATCCTGCTCACAACTTCACTGGTCCTACTAAGACAGGGCTCAGAGCTGAGCCTGGCTGGCAGCACAAATATGGCCCTTTTTGTGGGTTGGAGTTAGAGGAACAGGCAGGGATGGGAACAGGAAGCCAGGATACTTGTGGTGTCCGCTGGGATGAGACCACTTCAGCTCTGTGCTCTGCAAAGGCCTCAGGGATGGAGAGGTCAGTAAAGGTTTGCCCTCAGGCTAAACGTGATTCCAGCTTCCTTCCCTCTCTCTCTCCCTGCCTTCTTCCTCTCAGGTACTTTGCCCAGGCTCATTCTCAGAACTGATCTCATCCTGGCTCAACCCAGTGCAAACATCACCAGACTTCTCATCTTGGGGCACGATTTCAAAAGTGCATCGAGACCTGGGGAAACTGAAGCATCTACAGTGACCAGGAAAACCCTGCAGGCGATTCTCATAGTCTCTGGGAGCAACAGTAGGGCTCACTACACCCTGGACCTTTGGTCTGATAACTCCCACACGCAGTTCCCTTTCCTCTTCATTGCCTCCCTGTGATTGCCCAGTGCCATCTGGTAGCACATCCTGCCACACAAGTAGAGGCTGCACCACAGGTACCAGCAGCCATTTAAATGGTTATCAGTTAAAAAAGAAAAACCCCCAACAACAAAAGACCAACAAATAGTTGGCTCCATCCCCAGGCAAACAAAACGCAGGGGTTTGGATGGTCACCGCTGCCCCTTTGTGTACTGAATGCAGAGACGGAACAGGCAAGGCAAGGCAAAACATCCCTGATAGCGACAAGGTATTGTGGGGAAGCAGGCTGGGGCATGCCCGGGAGAAGGAGGGTCAGGGCCAGCAGGTATCTATGGGTGACAAGAGCTAAACAGGCCCCAAAGCCCTGCAACTAAATAAAAGGGACCCGTGGCAGTCAGCAGAGATGTGTTCCTGGTGTGGGAATAAAACACAAAGGCAGAGCAGGCTCCGAGCAGATCTCACTGGCTCACAGGGATTCTCTACTCAGGTCATTCTACTGTTGGCTGCAGCTACCTGATTTATGCCCGAAGAAGGTCCTGATTCTGCAAACATTTACTCATGTTTTGTCGTTTTCCCTTTGTCCCGGACACCCAGTTCGTTTCTCTGCAGCAAGGCCAGTGCCTGTCTGCAGAGCTGAGGATTTTGCAAGAAGAGAAACTGTGATGTGATGCTTGAAATGAAGAGGGGATTTTGCAGTGAGAGACCCTGTGATAGGCTGCTGTCTCATGTTCGACTTAATACCAAGTCCATTCTGACAACCCCTTCTCCACTGGGCAGACCACCCAAAGTTGCTGCTAAACACAGCAGAACCTGTTTGGATTTGTTGCTTTGAGAAATCAGCTTTGAAAACACTGGGGCTGCCCTGTGCCCTCCCCACCTGCAGGGTGAAAGGGAAGGATGCATCCATCAACCAGCACCCTTAACGATGAAACCTGTGGGTTTGCTTCAAGTGAGCCTGAACATAAAAACCTGTCAGAGGGGAGGGGAAGAGAAGCAGCAGACTCGTGTGTGCTGGCCCATGAACAGGGAAGAGGGCAGTTTCAGGGGGCTGGCCAGCAAGATGCCCCAATAGTGCTTCTGTGCCCTTGTGCTGATAAAACCTAGTGAATGAAATAAAAAGGGGCTGTGAGTTTTGGAGCAGCTGCTTTCCTCACTGCTGCCAAACCTTCCAGAGAGCTCGACTATTCCTCATCACAGGGGAGAATTAATTAGCTTTACAATGAAGCCCTGGAGTTGGGCAGGCAGTTGGGGGTCTGCCACAGTGGGCATGGAGCTGTGAGGAGCAGCCAGGAGCAGCATCTGGAGCCAGCCCTGAGGGTGCTCAAGGTTGGAGGATGGCCCAGAGCAAAACCCCTCTGGTACAAATCCCTGCTGCTTCCCATGCGAGACATTCATCCAGGACACAACCACCCCAAGCCCAGCAGAGCTCGTGGAGCAGCCAGTGCCCATCGAGTGCAGGGCACTGCAGCTCCCACACAAGCTGTGGGACCTTTCCCACCCAGACATGCTGGCAAAGGGTGTGAGTGACAGGCATCAGCAGCTGAGACTCATTGCAGCATCTCTGCAGGCCAGTGGCAGCCTTTGGGCAGCTGCACTTCGCTCCTAGTGAGCAGAGATGGGTGATGAATGGCAGTGCTTGCCCCTTGCTGTCAGACCCTCTCCAGTCTGGGACTGAGCTAACAGTTCCTTTGGGCAGCTCCAGCCTGACTCTGCTGGCTGTGGACAGGGCTGGGAGCAGGGGCTGAGGGTGTCCTTGCCCTCACCCCACAAAAACTAACCAGTGGATGGGGCAGGTGGAACCAGACCCAGCAAGGGGAGTGGAGTGTGGGCACAGCTACATGCTGGTGATGAGGAGTCCCCTGGGACACTGGTTCTCATGACGCAGAGAGCTCCAGGACTCTGCCATGACCCCACAGTGTGGCTGTGCAGAAAATTTGCCCTGTGTTCGATGAGGCTGCAGGATGGGGCTGATGATGGATCTCGGGTGCACCAGTGCATCTCCTCTGAGACCGGCTTCACTTACAACGCAGCAGCCTGGAGAAGTGAATGTGGCCTCCCTAGGAAATGTAATTATACATAAAATTAGAAGGAGGAAGTGTTAGTTAAAGGTTCATAGCTGTGGAAGGCAGCCGGTCGTTAGCATTACTTTAATGAGGCACTAACCTCCCTGTAATGCTTTTATTAATGCTCACGGCTTATTGAGTGCCAACTGCCTGGCTCCTGTCCGACAGGCTGGCTGCTCCACAAAGCAAATGGTTTCAGGGTCCTTTGATGCAGCGTGTGAGCACATTTACACCATAGCCAGGACAAACGACAGTTGGTGAGATGAGACAGCCCAAAACTCACCAGATGGTGCCCAAAGCAGGCAACACAGGGAGAGAGCAAGATGGGGGCAGACAGGAGGAGACACAGGAGGGAACAAGCAAAGGGAGAAAAGAAGGTTCCACCAACCTCACCAACACTGTTCCTGTTGACTGCAGTAGAGTCAGGATAAGAGCCAAGACAACGAGCACTGCCAGTACTTCAGGACATGCTGCGCTGGAGAGGTGATGACAAAGGAAGATATTGGGTGGTCCAGGTCCCAGGATACAGTCTCCAGTGGCTGGGCACTGCAGCCTGCCCCTACCTACTGCTGCAGGTCTGTCATGAGTTTTGAGGCCACAGCTGTGTCCAGCCTGGATCTCATCATAGACTCTTCTTGGGCAAACATGAGTCCTTCATCCAACCAATTCCCATGTCCCAAAAGCCTCTACCTCAGGTTGACTCTTGTGGGATAAATTGTGTTTTCCAGGTGTCCCTGACACCACCATGGAGCTGATCTGCCTGAAGAAGATCCAGAATAGGATGGAGTCCCTGCTCCAACCCCTCTACATCACACATGCTGTTGTCCAAGACCCTGCTGGACTGCAGAGGAGAGGAAGGGACTCTTCCTTCAGCCCTGCCCAGCCAGTGGAGCCCACCTGCTAGTGGGGTGATGCTAGGCACTCAGAGAACACCTTTTGTGTGCACTTGGGGACAGAAGGATAAGGATTACCCCAGCAGCTGCACCACCCCACACCACTGGGGAGCCGAGGGAAACATATGCCATGTATTTCTCCTCCTGTTCTTCGAAACACTCTGTATAGAGGGATTAAAACTCCCCATGTTGTCCTGACACTACAGAGCCAGGGCACTGATGCCAGCTGATATTCCAGTACAACAGAGAGGAGCGGGGCTGCCACATCACAGCAAGCAGGAGTGGAGCAGCATGCTGGGGAGCCTGGCTATGCTTTTGCCTGCAGGGTCACCCTCCAGGTGCTGTGGCACACAGGATCAAAGGCAGCTCTGCCACCTCCCTGCTCTGGGCTGGCTGAAGGCCGATGCTTTTCCCCAGCAGCATGCACCAACCTGCAATCAGGCATTTCCCCTTCCCAGGTGCCCAAAGACAGATCTCACCTAGGCTAAGCCAAGGGGGTTTGCTTGACATGTGAAGTTGCAAAAGAGAGGAAGAGCTGAGATGGTTCTGCCTCAGCAGGGGCCCATTAGAAATCCCTTCTCACTGCACTGAGGGTGCAGGCACTGTGTTTGTTTGGAGTCATGGCATGGAATCAAGTTCAGCCCCAGATTGGGTCTGGTGTTCCACCAACATCCACAGATGGCTCCAGAGGGAAGCAGGGGCTCTGTGGCAAAGAAAGGTTCACCATCATGGCATGAATTTTCTCACAGAGTGTTTTGTGCCACTTCAGCCACAAAACAAGGGAAGAAGGAAATCCAGAGAAGAGAGGAGGAAGCCAATTGGTTGCCCAAGCACAGGATAATGGGCTGGGGCCAGCTGGATGAAATACAGTGCAGAGGCAGGAATGACCAGGGAGAGAAGCTCCTGCCCTCCACTGCGTTTTCTACCCAAACTGCAAGGCAAGAGTAACAGATCAGAGAGTCATCAGGCCAGCACATTCACAACACGGTATTTTCTCCACAGAACCTGACAGATTCAAAGCCAGATGTGGAAATTTCACAGGGTGCTGGTGTGAGTTTCTCCAGTTAAAGTTTCTCTCAAAACTGGCCTGGTTCTTGTGAAGGGGAGAAAAGAAAGAGCAGAAAGGCAGGTGACACACTCAGGTAAAACTGGTTATACACAGCGACTGCTACAGGCAACCGGGAAACTGGTCACATAAGAGCCTTTCAAATGTTCTGCCAGGTTATTTTTTGCCAAAATTGAGTGGTTTGGGGTTTGTTATTTGGTTTTTTTAAAATAAGATTTAGAGCCAATATTCTAAATTGATCAAAATTAGGGATCTAAATTGATCAAAATGAGGAATAAAGCAGAATTTAGGAGAGAAACATCCAAGTGGCAAAACGAAAGGGCAAATCCTGTGACATTTTCATCTGGAATTTACAGCAGCATCTAGAGCCCACTCACACCCAACAGTGTATGTTTATCCCAAGCTCAATACAATAGTTGCAGGCGAGATGTTTTCAGTTTCCACTGGCCACATCTGAAGCTTCCCTGCACTGGCAGCAGCAGCCGGAAGATCTGCTGGGGCCCTGCACACAGAAGCAGTGGAGTCCCTGGAACAGCTCCCTGGTTTCTATGGGTCTAGTGGCAAAGTATTAGAAATTTGATCTTTTAAATGGGATTCTAGCCAAGGCATAGAGTGAAAGGGTGCTGTCCTGGGCCTAAACAGGGAAACAGGTTAAGATGAAGAACTCAGCACAGCTGTGAAAAAGATGCTCAGTTCATCACCCTGGCAGGCATAATGGCTCTCAGGTTTAATCAAGGTAGGAGGGGGGATTTGGAAGCCCTGCATCCATGGCACACTTCCCTGCTCTGTCACATCACACTAAACACTTGATAAAGGCTCCCTTTGAAGAGGAGCCAAACCCTCCCTCGCTTGACTATAGTGATATTGGATTGGATTTGCTGAGCTGGGTTTCCAGTTGTGCAAAGAATTTGTAGGAGGTAGAAAAAGAGTAGGAGTGAACAGAAAGTGCTGCAGCTCATAGCAAACCACAAAAGATGGAGCAGTAATTAATTATTGGACTTTTTTTGTCAGCAGTGGAACAGACTACTGTGCTGGTAGAATGAGGGGGGCTGCCTTCTCTACATTTGGAAATAACTCAAAAATCCCTTGCCATCTCCCCCAAATCAGGAAATCGGTTCACAAATCAGGAGATGAAAAAACCCCATCATTACCAGTAACAAAGGGTTGTCTTTTGTCTCTGAGTCGTTAGCCTGCCAAGCTAATTTCAATAGAGGCTCGGTTAAAGGAAAATACAAAAGGGAAGGTGAGACTTTCCCATGGTCGCACCAGAAGTTCAGTTTCTCAGGAAAGCGAGTCTGTAATGGGTATTTGAGCCATGGGGTTGCCCAGCCAGAGCACCTAGAGCACATATCACCTCCATAGCACAACTGCTTCCCAGTCAGGACAAATTGATACCAGTTTCCTTAGCAGAATTTACGCTTGGGTAGAAGTGTGAGCACTGAATGATCTGCCTCTTCTGCCAGACAACAGACTGCTCACCTTTGCCATGCCATACTGGCATTGGGTTAATGGTTGGACTTGATGATCTTGGAGGTCTTTTCCAGAAGTTATGATTCTGTGATTCCCTCTCCTGTGACCCACATTCCAGCCAGGAGCAGGACCCACCCAGGGGGCCGTTCCACCCCAGAGGCTTTCACAGAACCATAGAACTGTATGAGACCTTCAAGATCACCAAGTCCAATCGGTAACCTAACTGTACCAAGCCCATGGCAGGCACTGAGGAGGCACTTCCAATCACTCAGTAGCCAGGACAGTGAAGCAGATTTCACCTGCTCTGCTTCTGGCAGCAGCCCCACCTTGGAGACCAACGGCTGCACAAACAGCCTTTGCCCATCAGCCTCCACTCCTTTTTCTGCCCAGTTCCTCCTGGGCAGGTGTTGTTTGCTCTTCCATCACAGCTCTTGTTCCTAGAGAAGCTGACTACAAAAGCTCAGCAGTCGTTGCTATTTATTCTCAGCCCTGTCTGGGTTTTGTTGAGATGACCAGGTGAGCAGGCAGGGGGTGGGTTCTTTCACTCATTTTCTAGTGGATGGGGACATCAAATATTTGCTTTTAGAAATATTTTCAGCAGCTCAACTACAACGAACATCAACTGAAATGCTCAAAAAGGGTGGGGGAGTGCTTCTGTGCCTTCATTCTCTCATGAGCTTTGCTAACAAGACCCAGAAAACCTTGGGCTTGCTTGCTTTGCCATTGAGTGTATTGCATGGGCAACAAAAAAATCTATGATGGGCCTCTCTCTGGTTTCCCTGAATGATGCCCAGAGGAGTGGATCCAAGGCCTCCTGGTTCCTATTCCATAGCAGACAGCTTTGCAGCCTTTTGGGAACAGCTTTGAGTCCCACTTGCACCAATGGACTCACCTTACACCAATGCTGCTACAGCAGAACACAGTTTAGTTCTTGCATTTCAGGAACACAAACAGCTCGAGGTTTCATGCTAATTGCAGACTACTCTATCATTCTGGTTCACGCTGCAAAGCACGATCTGATCAACCAACCTGGGGAAGAGCATCTAATCCTTGATGATGGAGGATGGGTGCTGCATGGTAGGGAAGCTCAGGGATGGGCTTCATTTTACACAGGAAAGCCTGAGCTGAGGCCCCCTCTATAGGAGCTACACAGCTTATTGAGTAGCTCAGTACATCAGTCACCAAGCAGGATGCCCTCGTCTCACACCTCTAGAAGTAAAATGAGTCCCAGAGACGTTTCCCCTCCCTCAAAACTCACACGCACACAACACACACGCTGACCACATTTCAAAAATAGACTAGGAATTTTGGAGAAAAAATCTCAAAAGCCAAGATGTGCAGAGGGCATTGCTGAATCATGGGACCCCTTCGTGCTGACTATTGCATCCCCAGATCTGCAGACACTGTCTGCAGGCTGGAACTCTGCACAGCAACATCAGGTCAAGCAGAGGATGGATCCACTGGACCAGGAAAATGTGTGTTGCAGACTCTGGTCTGTGGATTCGACCCACAGCAGCCTCTTCCCCAGATCTCACTGCCTGTTTACCACTTCCCTGAATGACTGACAAGAGGCAATCATTCAGGAGCAGACTTGGTGCCATCACTCACTAACAGGACCAGAGCCGCACGGCACACAGGATACGGCTCAGTGCTAAGTGCTTTTCTCTCTAGGCAGAGAAGATGATTTTGGCTTCATGTACTCTGCAGTGTCTCTCTTCTCCTACATTTATTTCTTTTATTCTTTGCTTCTTGTAAAGACTTTGCTATGTCAGGATCTGTCAAACAACTCCTCGTGTCATGTTTTCATAAGAATCCTTCTTGCTGCTCAGAGCCAAGCGCCCTTTTAAACAATACCAAGTGAAGGACTGTGTTGCCTGTGCTCTGCTCTCGATGCCATATTTAGACAAAAGCTAGGGAATTCCCTGCCCTAGAAGAAGGCTTGAATGAGCGCATTCTTCTCCCACCTCAGCTCAAGCTGTATGTGTTCGCATCAGCCAGGCCTCACGCCCAGCTTTATTTCTGATCCATGCTTTAATTTATCTGCGTAGAAAACACAAGTGGTTAAAAAAGCAAAATGAAAGGTAAGAAGTGACTACGGTCACAGACACAGGCTCAGTCCTGCTGGGCACGTTCCCAAAGAGACCAAAACACAGGCAGCAGTGAAAACAACCCCCCAGCCCCACACTGACACACACACACACAAAGAAAACACCCAAACCCCACAGCATCCCCGTCCTGAAGGCAGCCGGGCCACAGCCCAAGGCAGCTCTTAACACTTTGGCTCAGGGTGCAAACAGCAGAGCTATGCACTAACACTGATGAAGACTGTCAGAGGGTTCTGGCAGTTCACAAGGACCTGGTGGCCACCCAATTTTTCAGGGCAACAGATTTCTCTGAAACCAAGAAGAACATCCCAGTGGACAGACATGTAGGGCAGGAGGGGACAGTGCCAGGTGAGCAACTGGAGCAGGGAGCTCTGTGATCGTTGCCTGTATTGCCCAGCACATTGCCCCATTCAAACTGGCCAAAGCTGGAGTGCGAGGGCTCTCTCCTGATACTGCAAAAGTCAATGGGGGCGCAGATCCTTCTGGAGCGGCTATTGAAAGGACACATTCCAGAGCGCTATGCTAATGGTTTTCCAGCCAGCCCTCCACCATCACTCCACTCGCTAATGTTTAAATTCTTTGCTATACTTTTGTCCATGGTGCGTGGGCCCCCTAGATTTTCTGACACGTGGCTCTTCCACTCAGTGCCAAGTGTGCTGGGAGAGGATTCCACCACCACAGGGCCAGAACAGATGCCTCCCATGCACTAACTCTGCTGGAAAAGCTTCAGATAAGGCATGCTTTCCCTCCTCCTCTGCCCTGCAAGCGCTACAATATAGTCATGATACCCGGCCAAGAGCCTACCTAGGCAGAGCTTTGGAATCCTGACATTGAGTTAGAGCATTTTAAACGCAGTGCCCATGGCCTGAGACACAGGCTGAAACACTGGGAAAGAAGGCTGAGTTTGCATGAGACTTCTGTTTTCATTTACATGCCCTATCTGTGTAAAATTCACTATGACCATCTCAGTTTTAGCTGTACTGCTGGTAGTGATGATAGGAACCTACTGCAGACAGGCACCTGCATTTTCACTGCTGTCACTTACTTTTGTTCAGTGCTGCTTCAGCTGACAGAGTGAGATACCACGCAAATCTCGACTAGCCTGGTGCCCCTGGTGTTATTACCACTCCTGGGAGCATTCTGGGGACAGGAAGAGAGGAAATTTTATAGGCAGAGCTGTAGTGTTACAAAATACACTCTTAGGATCATACATTCTAAAGCACCCAGTTCCCATTTAGGAACCTAAATGAAGTTGGCAGGATTTCAGAAGTGCTCAGCATCTATCAGCTCCTACAGAGAACATGCTGAGCTCTTCTTGAAATTGTTAGAGAAAAACAATTCAAAGATAAGAGCCAGCCTGTGGCTTACAATTGCCATCATTGTATGGACTGTCAGGGCAGTTTGGCAAGGGCAAGAATAGCTGCTTTCACAGAAGTTGTTGCACATGGATTCGCATCTCAAAGCCTGGGGCCAGGTCTATAAGCAGTCACCCCCACTAACTGCCTCCTGTAAGACCTCTGCACCCCAAGAAGAATTTCCCACTTGATGTCAGTGATGCCTTTTAGAGCACTTAGTAAATGGGAACCTGCATCTGACCCTGCTGGGAGCAACCACATCAGTGGACATGAAAAAGACCAGTATGAGAGCCTAACCACTCACAACAGGACCCAGAGCACTGCAGCCAGAGCAACTGGCAAAACATCTGGAGAGATGCGCTAATTTGGTGCTGACCTGTATTAGTTGTTAACATTTAATTAGCAGCAATATTAACTGCCAGTTTATACCTTTTGTCTTTGAACCCCAAAGAGCACTCTGTTCCATGAATATTGGTTTCTCCCAGCACTGACAGGATCAACAGTCTGCCCCGTGCAGTCATGGCTGGGTAACACCACTGTGAACCCTCAAGAGACAGAAAGGTTTGTCAAATCTCTCCAAACACTTCCAGAGGCATCAATCCAGCAAAGAACTAACCATTAGAGCAGTCCCTCTCACCCTCCTGGAACCACCAATCTATTTAAAGGGAAGACTGAATTCAGATCTTCCTACTGTTCACACCTTGTGGCTTCTCCAGCCTTGAACCACCTGAACCCTAGTACCACAACAAAGAAACCCTAATCAAGCACAGCAGCTTGTGTAAGACTTCAGCTCCCCCAGGGATACCTTATGGGTTTTGAAAAGGACTAAGAATCAATTCTTTTCAGCAAGATCCTTTTCTTCTCTGTGTCCTTCATCTTACCTTAGGCTTCCAGGTCCTATCTGCCTAGGCAGGAGCAGATCACCTTATCCTTAGTCTGCAGGTATTCAAGGGTTATAATGTCTGTCTACCACTTAGCTCATTATTTTCTAGCTCTAATTCCATAGAAAAAACTCCCGAGATTCTTCTGGGGACAGCAGGAGCTTGGAGGATCTGGTCAGTCTTGCTACCAATAGGTTCTTTGACTCACCTGGGTATAGGAGATCAATCTACCAGTTAATCTGCTTTCGTAGACGAGGACACTACACCTCAGTCAGAACTGCCATATAACACTAGTACTCACAGCATTAGGACGACGTGACATTTGTTTTGCCTTTGAGCTTGGGAATGAGTTCATGTTTTCTCAGTAACCAGTCAAATTCCATTTGCTGACGGTGGGGGCAGATGTATTGATTCCAGAGAGGCTGCTGTCTCCAGACCACCTCAAGAACTTAGGAGAGAGACTAAACAGCGTGCAACCAAGCATCACAAGACCTTACAAACTCAGACCTCATTTACTTCTCAATATCTAGAAATGAAAGCAATACAACAGAAAAATTCATAGCACTGTCTTCCATTCTGCCTAAACCAAGTCCAAACCATGCACGAATTCAGCTGGTCACTCCTCAAATAAAACAATCCATTATGACTCATTACTCCCAAGTATGATACCTCATTTTCTACAGCTAATTAACCTGGCAGGCAATAAGTCGCCCAACAGGCGCCTACTTCACAAGGGAACACTCTATTCCCAGGAGGGGAGGCTGCACTCTCTGTCGTCCTCTTTATGAGAACACGACTGCCTGCCACGGTTTGGCCAAGGAGCACTGCTGCCTGACTTTGCTCTTTACAGAACAGGAACAGCTTGCAAAGACTCCTTTAATCAACACAAGGAGAATTCACCACATCAGTCAGTTCTGTGCCCGGTTCAAACAGTCTCCTTAGATGCTGGGAAGAGCTGGTTCATCATTGCTGCAGCAAATTAAGGTTAACAAATACTGATCCTTCTCACTGCTGAGATTTCAACTGTGCAGGAGAGGGGAAGGCTAGACAAAACATAAAGACATGAAAGCTTGAACTAGTGCAGTGAGAGAGAAACAGTGACTAGTGCAGCTCCCTGGGATGATGCTGATTCTAGAGGAGCCTGGGATTCACACCACTGTGCAACAGCGTGGAGTTTGGATAGGATCTTTGAGTCTTTCTCTTGCTCTCTTTTCTCCACGTTCAGGCTTATGCTTCCCCTTGACTTCTCCTGTATGGAGCAAAGAAAACCACTATTAAAATACCAAGGACAAGACAACTCTTTTGTTATTATTAAACCAGCTTCAATCCTAAACTCTGCTTCTGTGAAATTACTCACTCAACAGAACGCTTTAATCCTGAATTACTAAGTAAGTGCCACTGTCCCTGTCAGACAACTGCTGTTTTCAGGGGTCAACCACAGCAGCAAAGAGAATTTTAACAAAACAATGCTTGACCTCAGCGATTTACTTGCAGTTCTGCTGCACCAGGCCCCTGGGTGCAATACAAAGGCACACATCCTTCAGTGCAGAAGTCATCTCCTTCAAAGTACCAGTGCTGAGACCTGGGCATTGCTGCTGGTTTCAACACACTAAATGCCTTTTCACTGGTATGCGCTGCCGCACTCCCATGGATGCTTCACAGGAGACTCAGTATGAGAGCCACAGCCTGAGTGTCACCCAGTGAAACCCAAGAGCTGCATCCGTTTTTAGAACCAGCCTGCCTGAAGATGTGTTGCATTATCTGAGCAACATGGAAAGGAACAAAATGAACTGCAGCTCCCCCTGCCACTTATTTACCTTCTGTTTAAACACCGCCTCCGCTCCCCTCCCGTGCACTCACTTACTCGGCACCTCTTGCAGGGCTGCCCAGTCTATTTTTAAAAGCATGCTGCTGGCTTTTATCTTAAGCTGGCCATTTGGGGTTTTTTTTAGACCTTGTACTCTCTAAACTTATTTAAAACATGCTGACAGATAAAAGTAGTGAGGGAGGACACAGCAAATGCCTTGTGGTTGGCATTGCAGGTTGAGAATTAAAGCAAGAGATAAAATCCAAACAGATTAAAAATGAATACCTGAACTCAATTACTAGGGGCAAGCAGCAGTGTTGCTCACTAAGGGGGCTATATTCCATGTCCTCAAAGTGGGGCTTATCTGAATCAAGACTTTAGGGCTTAGTCTTACCCAGCTGCTGGTAGCAAACAAGACTGGCAGCTACAAGAAGTCCTGTGAGTGGACTTGGTCCCTCAAGCTGTAAGGCAGTCTGGAGTTGTCTGGGGTCTGACAGGTGGTTAATGGCTCTGCTGGGTCCAGTTCTGAACTCACAGTAGAGCCCTGAAGTTGGTGCATGTGGGCAGTCCCAGCTGGAGGTATTGGTAGGAGTTTCCATGGCTGTTCTCATCTGTGGGAAAGTGGAAGGCTACCAGAAACATGTGGCTTTGAAAATATAGTATCCCCACCCATACCTGCAGCTGTGACCCCAGCCAGGATGTTCTTAGCACCCTTGAACAGGGAGGCTGGTTTCAACTTTGAGCCTAAAACCCTTAGCAACTCCCAGCAGTAACTACAATGAGAGACTTTTGGGGTCATGAATACTGGCATGACACCAGATGCTGTAAATAGAACGATGGGATGACTATGATGTCTACGATGGTATGACTGCACTGATGCATCCCCTAGCAATATGAGAAACCACCTCCGAAACTTTCCGTTTTGGTAGCTTGGAGCTACCACAGCCCATGCCTTACAGCTTGGTTTTTCTCAACTAATATTCATGTGCCAGGCTCTGACACCTCTGCAGAGCTGTTCTAAGCATCTTGCTGATGCTCCTGTAGTGACCACACACATAGAGCTGTCTGTGCATGCCTCAGGCTGAGCTCAGCTCCATTTCAGATTCAGGACATCTCTCAGAACTGGTTGAAATGATGACCTACTAGCGCTTCTATCAGATGCTGCCGGGCCTCTCTGTGCCAGGAAAACGAATGTGTGCTACAATAGCAAAAGTGCCTGGAAGCATCCCAAAGCCTGAGTGAAATGAGGGAATTCTGAGTGGCATAGAGCAAACGGATCTGTGATTTAACCATCACAGATGGGGAAGGGGGAGCAGTGTCAGGAAAAGCAGGAGGATGAGATTAGCTAGGTAATAAAAATGAGCAAGAGGTGGAGCAAACTGTGCTGAGGTAAGAGGAGGTGGATTACAGGGCTGGCAGAGGGAGGAGGAGCAGGCAGCCAAATACTAAACAAAAACCAGGTAATAAATCTGGGAAAAACCCATTAGCCACAACATTAGAAAGGATTTTCAACCCATTGTCTCCAGGGAGGTGTGGGTTATGGCAGATGGACATACAGTGGGCACCCTGTTCTCTCCTCTCAGGGAGCCATGGCACTGCCGGGTGCTGCTGCAGTGGCCTTTGACCCGGGTCACTGCAAAGGGCCAGCAAGATGTGTTTGTTTGACCTCACTCTTAACTCTTGCAAGCCAGCCAGATCCTCACTGGCACATGGAGAATGTGGTCCTTTTCCACCAAAAGGTGAAAGAAATTGCTTCTCTGTGGAGAGCCCGACTGACCATTTGATTCAGTCTAATTCAGGAAAATGACACTTGGTCCGTGTTGCTGCTGAAGGGAGTCTTTGCTTGAGCATTGCAGGAACACATTAAACCAGGTATCTCAGTTCCACACGATAAGGCAGCTTTTATCAAGGAACTTTCATTAATGCAGTTCAGCCGGCAACAGGCGATTGATAAGAAGCAGGTATCTGACAGTTATTTAAGTCCTTAAGCCCTTGACCACGGACGTTTGGAATGATAATCCCTAGAATATCTCTGTCTGTGTCATTTTGGACTCTGCTTGCTTTCCAGATCTCTGCATCCACACCCCCCCCATATCTCCCAATTTTCCATTACCCTAGGTGGGCCAGCGCCTGCTGGCACCACATCTATCTTGTTTCTCCTCGTCTCAAGAGGCTACATGAAACCATTCACTTGACATTACATTTTGAGTCTGGGAGAGAAACGATGTTATATGGTATGGAAAAAAGACAAGAAAAAGGTGGGATTAACAGATAAAGATAAGTAATTTCCGTGTCATTCCAAGATGTCTCTGGGGTAGGGATAGCTTTTTGCTCTGCGCTGGTAAAGTGCTCAGCCCAATAAGGAAAGGAGCAGCAACGATGGCTCCTACATATTTACAAACATCTGCTTAGAAAAGTAAATGCATGTTTTGAGTCAACAACTGCCCATCCAAATGTAGGGCAGGGTCAGGTTAACCCCATTGCTGCCGAGTTGGGTTAAGTGATCTCCACTTCCATCCTGCCTCTCCTTCCTTTCCAAAACGGATACCTCTGCCTCCCCTGCTCCTTTAGCTTAGTTAATGTCTCAATAGTCTCTGGCAAGACCAGGAGAGAAGACAAACAGCAGACAGAGTGCAAACTGGGGAGAACGATGGGGTCAAGGGGAAGGCAGGAAGAGCTTTTGTTCAGGATATCTTCATCCAAGAGCCCTCTTGAAAATCCACATGACTCCTAGCGATTGGCATGTTATGAGGAATAATAAACATTTCTACCAAGCTGAAATGACTGCATTTAGGAGCAATTTTTTTCTTAGGAAAGCACTGAGGTCAGCCAGTTCTTGGGTAGACTACTGGAGCTGAGCTGATGCAGCTCTGCCCTCAATGTTATATATCAAAGGTCATGTCCCTTCACAACTAAAACAGAGATTTAGCAAAACTTTACCAAAAAGGCCCCCCTAGAACCCCCTAAAGTCCTCCATTAAGGTCTAGAGAACTCATAAAAAACAAGAGCTGATTACCAATAGTCAGCAAAGAAGCCAAAAGCATCCAGACTCCACATCTGACCTCAATTTTCACAGCACTGGTGCTCCCTGTCCCACCACAGCCGGGGAGGCTCAGTAAGGAGCATTGTCCTGACAAAGCCCAGGGCTCTGAGCCCTGCAGGCACTTGCTCCTCATTTGACCCCAGAAGCTGCTGTATTGCACATGCTGTTCCTTCTTCGCCCAAGCTGTGATGTGAGATAGTTCATCCTGATGGAAACTATAACTAAAAACATGATCTAAAAACAAATCCCCTTACTGTGTGCCCAGAGGGGAGGAGCAATCCCTAATGAGCAAAGAGAAAGGGAGCTGGAGTAAACAGATGAGCTGAAAGCAACCCAGGAGGGCAGCCCAGGACTGTGGCTTGGGAGGAGGCAGGAGGCACTCAGCACACAGTACAGGTCAAAGAATGCGCCTGGTCCTGACTCCCCAAGCTGGGATGTGCCCAAACCCAGCCCACGAGGCTGCATGAGCCGTGGCTGGGGTTGGTTGTGTTGGGTTCAAGCAAACAGCTGCGCCTCGGCCCCAGGTGCTAAGAGGAGCTGATTTCCACCACAGGATTAGCAGCGGGATACACAGCACATCCTTACTGCAAACTGTGACAATATCAAAGCCCCATCTGTATTCAGGCTGGAACTCGGAGCTACTGGGGTAAAGCTAGCATTTTTTTACCTTATTACCAGTTCTATTTCTCATTACCAGTCGAATGAGCTTTTCTACACCTAGAAAACCATTCGTTGTGTTTCCTTTCAAGATGTGTGTCTGTATACATCCCCTTCTCAATGTAATATGGATAATAAATACAGAGGGGGAGGGAGAGCTGCACTGACTTCAAACCCCAGAATATTTCAAATGCTGTGTTTACTCTTTTCTAAAGAGGAGCTTGACTGTTCCCTGCTTGGAGGCAAATAAGGCACATACTTGCACTCTAGGTACTTTTGATCAGAAGGAAAAGATAAATAGACAGTGTGTTTCAAGCGTCACACTGTCAGCCAGCTTTATCTAACTTTGGTCAAGAATTTAAACTGTTGTGCTGGATGCTGACACATTTCAAGCTTGAGCTGTAATTCTCTTCTCCTGACAGGAATTTGCTGCTAACTGAGCCTATCTGTGACATGGGAACCGATGGGCTAAAGCTGAAACCCGGGTTGTCAAGCTCATTTCACTGATTAGTTATGAAATGGGAAAAACCAGTAAGCCCCAGTGTCACATGGAAACACGAGCGCAGCAGTGACACCACCCTTCATGCAGTGTTCCCACTCAAAACAGGGTATAGATTATTTGCAAAGTAATAAATACCGATCTCGTGGTTCTATTCCAGGCAGGTCCTATGACAAAAAAAGGAATGAAAAAAAGAAAACAGAATCAAAACAAAACCAGAAGCTGCCAGCCCAAAGCAGTTCGTTGGTGTGCCTGTATTAAGGGGTGAGGGCAGTGCTGCTGTTTCAGCGGAGCTTACCCGGCATCCGAAGGACCCCCTTGTCCCCTGGGCCAGCCCTGTGAGCCTCCCGATCCAGGGACAGGTTGATTTAGCAGGGGGCAACCGCTGCAGTCACCACTCCCAGCTGCCTCCTGCACTGAGAGCTTGGCTGCTGCAGCCGCCGAACACAGCGCAACACGGAGCTGGCTTTGGAATCCTGGGCTTTGTTTTTGTTTTAAGGCAAATCACCAGTGCTAGGCTACCCTGCTGGCTTGTCCTCGCTGTTCAGAGGTGGCTTTGCAAAAAGGTGAGCTCTCTGTGCAGCAAACAGCAGCAGGCCACGTCCCACTGACTGTACCAAGAGAGATGGGACATCCTGGCCCTGGCACATGCCAGTTTCCATTAAGCCTCCATCTCTGAGGTCAGGGCAGATGGTCAGAATGGCTCTTTCTAATCTTCAGCATGTCAAACCTTATTAGTTGATTTTATTAAGTCTCTGTCCAAATATCTCCGAAGTAACACTTGGTGTTGCTCTATCCTAAAATAGCCACCCCATGTGAGTGTTTGGCAGCCAGCACAGAGGCTGGAGGAGACCCTAGAGAGGCAGGTTTCACAGACCAACCTTCTTATCCTTGCACAGCTCGTTCCCAGCCTTGCACAACCCCCAAAACCTCTTTTCCCTTAGTTGCTCCTGCAGACACCTCTAGCTCAAAACTGGGCTGAGGCCAAATTCTGCTTATAAACAACTCCAGACACAGAAGACCTGCACTTGGACCCAGACAGTACAGCTGCAGGTACCTTCCACCAGCACAGAGACCTTGTGACTCTTCCCATTACAACAGGCCTTTTTTTCTACTCTCAGAAAGATGATATCTCTACCAGGCAGAGGTAGAGTGTACAGAGACCCTGCAACTGATGGCCATTAAAAGCACCTATCAGTAAATCTGGGGCTGGAAGTAGAGCGATGGGCAGGTTGGCACAAACTTCACTGGACCACCATGATTTCTTCAAATATGATGAATAATGGTCTAGCAACAGGTCTTATCTGCTGAGGTCTCAGATCTCCTCCGTTTACTACCCATGCTGTAGGTCTCAGTGCTGATGCAGCTCAGCTGGACCTCCAGCCTCACCCCAACAACGGTACATAACCCCCAGGCTCATCTCCAGTGCGTTCAGCACTATCCCCTCCCTGCTTCAAGCCTAGTTTAAAGCTGAGATCGAAGTGGATTGTCAGTGTACTAGACACTGTTATCAGTGACTGTTTTGACACAGTTTTACCCTTTAGCTACAGCAGTTTACAATTTAGAAGACATCTGGTAACCGATGCTTTTGCAAGGTAGTCAATTTAAAAGACATCTGGTAACTGATGCTTTTTCAAAGCTGGAAGTCCATTGCATACATTCAAATGAGCTTGAGAAAAGCACAACCACATCTGGTGTCATGAATCAGAGCTCAGAAAAAACCCACAACATTCTCTGTTGCTGCTGGTACTGGTTTTACCACCCTGCCAATGCTTTTAGGGTGTAGCCACTGAGAAGTGGCCACCAGCTTGGCAACCCTAGAAGCGCTGTACTGCTTCCTGCTGAGAAGACCATCAATAGAACAGAGGCAGGCACTGATCTCAGTCATGGTGCACTGTCAGTTAGAAACCAGTAACCCATGGTAACACCAAGGAGTTGCCGTTTACCCACCAACAGAACCCCAAGCTGCTGCAGTCTCCCTCATGCCTGGGGTCCCTCCACTTCCACTCCAATCTGTCTAGTGATGGTGGCCCTGTGACAGAGCAGGACTGTAGCTTGTTCTTCAACTCATCCTTCCTCCTAACACCAGGCCAGCAGTCTGGGCCACCTTTCGTCTCCCATTATCAACTTTCTTCGCCCACCCACATCTTTTCCATACAAGAAAGACAGGTTCAGCTGTCAAGAGAATCACATTTGGCCCTGGATGAGTTGAGAGCCTGGGATGCACACCAGAGCTGCAGCACAGAACATTCTGGCTGTGCAATTAACAGGGAATTTTGCCCAAAAGGCTATGGATTTTTTCTGCAGCTGGCCCTTGAAGAAGGGTTTCTCTTTGATAAAAAGTATATATAAAATATTTATCCCTTGCAAGCCTATGTGCCATGGGATTTCTAATTCTCCAGTAATGCCCTCCATTGTAACCAAGCAGCAGGAACATACTCGAACAAGTCCTTATGACCTCTTCCTTTGCCCTACACCTTCCTGTTTCCCCCAACCCCCCCATCCCTCTTTTCTTAAATAAAGCCGTTAGATTCCTGGAAAGGCAGGTGGTACAAGCTGGTCACCCAAAGAACTGCTGGAGGTGCTGAGCACCCCCGCACAGAACTAGTATGTGCTTTCCATAGAGCCCATGTCCTCCTCCACAAGGAAGAAAACACTGGGAAGGAAAACCTGCCTTTGGCAGCGTGGGAAAAAGGTCTGTTCCAGCCTCATCCAAGCACGGGGTAAGTTATCTCTTCCCTCCCATCCTTACCAAAAGGGATAAACTCTTTTTTTCAGACAGATTCAGCTTCCCTTAAACATCTCCTGACTAAACCTGACTCCTAACCGGGCCTTGCCAGGAGAATTACCTGAGGTCCTGTTTACCAGAGCACAGTTTTCTCCTGCTGCATTTGGTGGGAATTCCCTCCAGCCACCAACTCCAACAAGAAGAGGCTCAGCCCTCAGTTTCTGAGCTGCGTGTGCTATCTATCTGGAGTTCTTCCTGCAGCCAGGCTGGCTCTGTTCCAGTGGCTGGAACTGAGCTTCCTGAGCCATCCTTCTCTTATCACTTACTGCCTTAAACAAGTTTGACCTTTTGATTGATTTGAACTTTGGACAGCATTAAAACACTTGCTGTAGCAGTGAGGTCAGTCCCTCGGCTCTCTGCTGTGTGTAACGGGGCAGCTAATGCTGCAGCAGTTTTGAATTATGACACATTCCCAATCATGAGGACAGGCGAAGAAACAAAACTCACCAGGCGTGGTCCCCTGGCATTGGGCTGGGACAGGCTTCAGTGTTGTAGATTCAGCTGCCAGCTCCTGCCTTGTGAATAACTTCTGGTTTTACACCCGTCAGAGAAAAAGAAACCTTTCAAATAATCAAGAAAAAGCTCTTATCCCTCAACCTTTCTCCTCTGTCCACCACTTCATAAGCCTTCTTGAAGCCATCCCTGGAGGATCCCCTGTGCCTCCTGCAAAGGGTCTGGACTGTAGGGTTTTAATAACTAACAATGACAAACAAAACCGTGGGACTCGGAGAATGTTTCCATGGTGTTTAAAATAGACTTGGAAGAAAGAGATTTTGTCTAAACAAATAAATAGTCTCCTTAAAGCTGTCACAGGCCAGAATTTCTAACACCATGCTGCAGGAGAGACTTGGGAAGAAAAAAAAACCCAACTGGAACTGGATTGCAAAGAGCGAGCTGAGAGAAGTGCAGAGGCCAACCACACAGGAAAAAATCACACTGGAGGGAACCCAAACCTTTTCATCATTGTAAAGGTATTTTATGTTAATGTGAAGGGGAATTAATGCAGGATTTTTTTCTCCACAGCATTCAGCACAGCCAGAAGTGCTGTCAGGGTCTTCATTGCTCTCCGATGTGCATGAAGGGGTTGCACACACCCTGACAGGCACCTCTGAGGCACGAGACAGAAGTACGAATGGGGCATTGTTTTCCCTGCTTGCTGGAAAATTCTTCTGTGTTTAGAGGATCTGATAATGTTTGCTTCACGGTTCTGGGTGGGAAAATTACCAAAGGAATCAGCTGTAGGAGGCAATTTTATGTCTAAACCTCAGATTGAATAACTGTAAACTCCAGTCGTTTCCACACAGAGAAGCTCACAAGCTTCCTCCTTGCTGGTCACTGTGTCACAGCTACAAGAGGTAACAGCTATAAATGTGCAGTGGTGCTTCAGATTGCTAGGACATAACGGAAGGGAAAACACGTGGATGCAGTCAATGCTAAGGATGCTGTGACTACTACCTAGGTAGGTGGGTTGCTGCATCCTTTATCGAGTGAATTATTTTTCTTGGCCTGTAGATTGATTCTTCGGTGCAGTGAATTCCAGTCAAAGTACACAGAGATCTGGAATGAAGTCATCACAGCAGTCCACTTCAGTAGTTCAGTCTTGTGGCTGATTTCCCATGGAAACATTTTGCTGCTATGACTGGATTTCCCACTGTTTGGGAGGAAGAAACCATCTGAGCAATGGAAAAGACCTCCTGAAAGCATAGCAATCACAGATCAATACCTCCCCATCATCGTCTACCCAGTATCAGCTACAGCCAGCTCATCTCCAGTCACAGGTGGATTGTGGTGCCACAGAAAGCAGCTTTGGGCAGGCATGTAGAGAGTCAAAGCTCAGCACTGCTCATCCATTGACCAGGCAATACAGGGCATTTGGTCCTCAAGGCATGCTGGCTGCATGGACAGAAGGAACAACAGGGACAGTCACCTCCACAGTAGCCACTCCAGCAAGATGAGCTGCCCAGTTTCCCAAGGCCAGGCCTGAACTGTAGCCAGGCCAGGTACAGAAACAGTGGAGTCAGGAAACAGGGAGAGACCTGTCCTGTCTCTGCAGAGACCACAGACAGCCTGCACCCCATTCCTGCTCCCTGGGGCTGCTCTAGGGAGTACCAGAACCTACAAACCACTTCAACCCACTGAGGAACAGCAGCTGCTTCCAGTTGGCAAATGCTTGAAGATTTTTCATGTATTCAAAAGACAGCTTATAGACAGTGCCAGAAGGCTTGCTTCATCTTCATTAACCCTTGATGTTTCTTTAGAAGAGGTAACAGAGCCACCCAAAGGTCTTCAGTTGGTGTTACTGGCCCAAAATACTAAGTCCTTCAAAGAAAAAAAAGGTTAAAGCTCGAGTCTGAAGGGTCTGATGCTTGGGGTAGGTCGGTGCTTGCCTACAGTGATAGAAGCGACACTGTGTTCCCCACATGAGGGCTGTGCCACAGCAGTGCTCTTTAGGTGTCCTAGAACACTCTGAGGAAGAGCAGTCCTGCAGCACTGGCTGTATTTGAATAGAGAGGGAGGCAGGCAGGAGGGCAAGAACGCCACGTTTCAGATCTCACAATTCAACATTCCAAAAATCCCCAGGAGCCACTTGCAGGGCCGTGAGCACCTGCCAGCAGAAAGACAGACTGTCATTTTATTTTAAAAACAAGCCCATAGACACGAGTGCCCATAAATTTTACACAGCACCCTTCTGTCCTTTGGATCATCTCCCCATGTCCACTCTTAGTTTGAACATTAAATAAAGCTAGTAACTTGTAAAATATGACAGTCAGCATTATTCTGGGTCCTATGAATCACTGTATGTGTGTTCAATATTTGAAAGTGTCACCATGGTGAGGAGCTGCCTCTAGCTACATGGCTTTAGCCATAAAGACTAGAGAGCAATTGCTCAGCCATCACTACTGGCTTCCCAAACTATAAACCTGTCATCTGGACCATGGCAGCTCAGAGATCTTAAAATACGGTTTACGAGTCTACATCACTTATTGGAAGTTAATCCTTGTCTCATGTCAGCTGTGAAAGTTAATGTTGTAAGTACAGAAGTATCTACAATAGGAGAGTATTGACTGCTAAATACACACATTGACTGAGCTAAAATTAAAGTGAAGATAGAGCCTTTCACATAAACTTGAGACAATAAATTAATGGGCAAGTGATTAGGGTAGAACATGAAAAGTGAAGACTTTAATGAGCACAAGGACTGAAAAAAAGTTACTGGGAAGCTCACTAGCACACTCTCCAAAGAGATTCTGCACACCCCAGTTTCAAGGCACATCTCTAGATCTCTAGGGAACAGTGTCTTAGGGACTGTATTGTTTTGCAGAGATTCAGAGTGTGGTCCTACACTTGGAGATTAGTGGCAGCATGTAAATACTCAATGCTCTGTGAAAACAGTGTCTCATACCTAGAAAAAATAGTGCTAGTTGTAGTGTTAGCACATTTGGCTCCAAGTGCAAGCTGTTTAACTTTCCAAACGTGAGCGAGCATGATCCACTCTCCACACAGTCACTGCTACCTCGAAGCCAAAGAATTTTGTACCAAGTACCTCATGTGGACGCTTAATCTGTCTTTCTGTATTAAATCTGTCACAAAAAGAACAATTTAAAATTGCTGAGCACAACATCTGGATCAGCCTCTGCCAAAGGCTGTTATTTTATCAGGTTGGCTTCTCCACAGCTTGTGCTGTGAGGAGGTTTTGGGTCTTGTCCCGAGCTTTTGGGTCCTGTCCCATGCTGTCGAGGCTGCAGTAATGAGATCAAACCATTCCCTAACACTAAGCATCTGACCAGGCAGGCAAAGTGAACCTCATACAGCTCTCCTCCTCCCCTGCTCTCTGCCCTCTGATTATCTCAGATCATCAGTGTTTTGGATGACCGAATAAACAGGATTATCTTCTCCCAGTGACTAAGTCAAAGCTGTATGGCGATCCTATTAGTGGATCGAAATAGTGTGAGCATACCCAAGCAGGAGATGAGCTTTTGCTTGCTCTGTGGAGCTGAAAACAGTACTGGGAAATTTTTAATCTCCATGAAAGGGACACTAGAGCTCACAGAAAAAAACCCACCAAAATTCATTTTTATTACCTATCAGCTGCCCCGCTCAACAAAATCATCCTGATTGACAAAGTCAGAGTGTTCTTTCATTGATACAGTACCGGATTTGGGACGCCAATGAAAAGCATCTTACATGCGCAGCCTTTTTCATCCCAAGTGATTCCAGAACGCTTGACAAGTGCTGCATGCAAATGGCACGTGGGATTAGCAGCACTTTGCAGAGGTCTGCCTCTGTTCCTGCTGAGGTTAGTTGAGAACAGCAGTGGGACTTGCCATTGAGTAAAATGTGAACCAGGCTGGAATGCAGCCAGGACACTGAGATCAAGACTGGCATTCATTTGGAAACCGCTGCCACAATGGTCCTGTTGATCAGGACCTTGGGTTTACGTCTTGTCCAAAACAATGCGGCAAGCTACAACGGGGCATAAAATGATGCCATTGAAAATATGTTGGTAAATCATCATTATTTGTGTTTCAAGCACTCAAAGACAGAAATAGTGAAAGAGCAAAGGAAGAAATCTCTCTATTTGAGAAGATTTTAATTTAGATAAACTAGATTTTAACACATAGCAGCATGCAAGTCAGCCAGCTCCCAGCCCTTTGATAAAGGGCTGAAAAATTAATTCCTTTAAAGAAGATTTGAAGAGCATAATTAAGCATGAAAGTTACCATATATTAAATTATACATCTAATGAAAAGGAGTCGTTAGCTCAACAAATGGGCTGTTAATGATTTCAGGTTTGCCTAAGGCCATAAGCTAATAAACTAGTGATTAACCAGCATTTCTGGGATGCTGCTGTTGAAAGCTGCCAGCCCAGTGTCACAGCGCTCGCCCACTGCTTAGGGACTGCGGAAAAAATGAAACCGATGAAAACACTGACTGTGTTTGGGCCACAGAAACAACTGATATTTCAGGCAGGTGAACCCCCTGCTCTGAGGCAAACTCCATCGCTTATCAAAACGTTGGGTTGCCACTCTGTGCACTGGGACTGCAAAACATGGGAGCCCCCAGATCCAAGGACAAACAAGCAGAGTGGCCAGGAGAGCCCCTTCCAAGGCAAGAGACGCTCTCCATAGATACATCCTAACACAGATCATGGCCAGGAGAATCAAGTGACTCCCTCAAGTCATTCCCCATCTACTTAGAAGTCTCAGCTTGGGACAGCTTCTCCCCAGCTTGGGACACCCCCTTCTGCTCCTAATCTTGGGATCAGTTACCTCTCTCCCAGGAGGTCACACTTTGGTGACCTTAGCAGCCATTTATATGGAAAGTAACACCACAAAAGTGTGCTTGACAGCTTCCTTCAGACATTTCTTAGCAACTGGTAGTAAAAGGACAGAAACACCAGGGCATTTGGTCAGCCAGCTCTCTCCAAAGCACCCAGACTTATTTTTCTTGTCACAGTTTGAAGCTTGCACAAAGCAGTCCTCTCCAAGGCTGGAAATGGCAGAAGCAGGAAGAACAATGCTCGCCCTGAGCTGTCAGGGCAGCAGGACGTGTGAGAGATTACAGAGATAATGCAGTTACTTGCACTGGGCAACAACTGAAATGAAAACCCAAGGATGTGCCCAAACATCACCCCCATACAAGCAAGAGGACATCTGTCAAAGGGATTTCAGGGAAGTAAAGCACTGCTTCACCAGCATGAGTACAGTGCACTGGGTAACACTACAGGTCCAAAGAACTACATACATAAAGAAAAGTTTTCCAAGGGTCATTATTACTCAGTAGTTCAAAATAGAGAAGGGAAGAATGCAGTAAACTGGAAAAAAGTTGTTCATCCCTGAACCAGCAGTTCTTTCAGCGGGCAAAACCCCTCAGCTTGGCTTTGCTGTGGGCATGGGATCACGCATGAGCTCCTCAAGCTTAGAAGAAATGTCCAGCCATGTGCACACCGAGGATCACAGAGCAATCAAAAACCAGAGAAGAACTCCAGGGCCTGCTGGGTGCGTAACTCTCATCACGCTTAGGATGAAGGTGGGTCAGGGATGCCCAGGGCTGACCAGTGACCAGCTCCCCTTGGGGAGCTATGTTCCTCCTTTCCCTGCCAAATTCTCTGCCTCTCTCCAGCTGATTTTTCCTGCTCACTCACTTCCTGTGGTGAAATGCACAAGTGTAGAAACTGTATTTCATCACAGCAGCCCTGACAGCCAGTTTGCTTCCCAGAGTGTGGCTAATGGTTTGAGCTGACAAAGTTCTCTCACTTAACATGGTCGGTATAAACACAGCAGCCTCCAGGAAGGTCAGAACGGAAAAGGAGAGGATCGTTTGATTTCAGGAAGATTTTCCTAGAGTGTTTTGAACACTTGTAACTAACCAGTAGTTTCAAGAACTGGTTTTGTTTTAACAAAAAGACAAAGTGTTTTCCTCCTTAAGTGTTCTTGTGATTAAGGTCCAAGATTTATACTTGCTGGAACCTACTTATTTACTGCAGAAAGTTCGTAACTTCTTATTTTCTTTCCCCCTTACAGTACCATTTAAAACATGACCTCAGGTGCTTCTGGTGAACTGTTTTCTAAAAGCTACGTTACTGTGGCACGCAACTCATACAGAAGGACCCCAATTCCTCACATAAATGCCGTATTGTTTGTCTTATTATTATTCCAACAAAAAGAACATAGCTTGATTTCAGCAGCAGTCACACAGACTTCAGATTAAATATAGTAGTCATTGACTTTCCCTGAGACTTAGACACTTCTGAAAATAAGATTTTTGGCACCCACTAAGGAACACACTGAACATCTCCTTTGGTTACAGCCCTCCAAATAAAAACGACATTACCAAGTTCTTACATGTAACTATAAGAACTTGATTGGAGATCTAACTCTCCTTATTCAGGGCTGGTCATGCTCTCGCTGAAATCAAAATATCTTCAGTGCAGTGTGCAGCAGCATCACAGTGCACAACTGCTCAAATAAGAGAATAATTAACCATAAGATCAAATTATTCCTTTCTAACAGTCTCATCCATGGTTGTAGTCTTGTACCACAGAGCTCATTTAAAGGGGGCAACAAAGATCGAACCTACACTAGATCCTGAATGCTGGCAGCTCCAAACTTGCCCAGTGCACAAATCTCTGCCCTTCAGTCACAGGTCTTACTATTTAAAATGACCTTTCCAAGTTTGTTTTGTTTTTAATATGTTAAAAAATCTTTCCCACTGAAGCGAGTGATTTTCCAGTGAGCTCCAGCACGTAACCCTGCGGCATTTTACTATTTCGAGGTTTGAGCATGAGTTTCAAAATTTGTCCTGAAGAACAAATGTCTGCATGAAGTTACGACAACGCTGTACCGAGTCCAAAAGTCACCATAGAATAGAATACAATCTGAGCAACTGTATTTGGCTCTAGATAGAGATTTTCTTAGAAGTTCAGGAGTAATTTCCCCCCTTCCGCTAAAGCTACAAGTAATTGAGTCAGGGCTCCCGTGCATCGCTCCTGAGGCTAACACGTAGAGCACAATCTGTCAAAGTTGAAAGGTCTGTTATGAATAGTTTCTATTCTACCTTATCTCATTCTGTTTTGCTCTTAAGGTGTCTTTCTGAAGGGGCTAATCCTGAAACCTTCTAATAGGTAGACATGACCAAGCACAAACGCAAGCAGACTCCGAGAGCCTCAATGTTACCTTCACCAGAAACTACAACAGACTTGAATTATCTCTTACTAGAAGCAATTTGTTTTGCTATAAAACCCTACAAGATTACCACAGGATGGACATCCTTTTCCATAGATGCCTCCTGATTAGAAAAAAACCACAAATTAATGAAGAAACAATGCCCAGCCTTTTTCCAGGAAAGTGTTTTAGAAGATTCAATGCAGGGTTTATCATCACCTCTGGAATTTGTCTGGAGGGCCTCGTCCATTTAAATATTCTTTTTCCATCCAGCAAAAAGAAAATAGAAAGTACTTAAAAAAAGATGGAGACGTTCCTGGGCCTCTCCCTTTGTTGCCTTTTCTAGCATCATGGCAGGACCAGCTGAAGGGGCCTGGGGGCTGAGCCCCATCCCACTTCCCTCTCTGTCCCAGGACAAGTGTGGACACAATCACAAGAGGGGTTTTGACCAACAAACACCTTATAAAAAACTGCTGAGACCCCTTTACCCCAGTGGAAACCCTTACTGCCCTTAACTTCATTTAGCCAAGAGGTTTAATTCTAGTTTTTTCAACACCCACGTCTCTTCCTGAGAGGTTTTCCCTTTCCCAAGAAGAGTAGATTCTCTCAGAAACCATCCTGATGGAAATCCCTAGCCAGTTGCAGTTGTTACACCAGCAGGTCTGCTACCCCAGGCAAAGAAAAGCACCATGGCAAGTGTTCACTGTTTAACTTGGAAATGCAAAGGATAAAGAAACTCTCTCCATACCGTTATAGGTTTTTTAGAGTTAAAAAGCCCTCTGAGGAGTGGTTCCCCCTGCACACAGAGCCTGGGATGGCAGAGCCCGGGGAGTTCAGTGGGATTTTATCTGACTTGCTACGCTGTACCCCGCACAAACAAACCCACTGATCGGGGATTTAAATGCTAAATGTCATTTATTTGTGTTATTGCTTATGCACAAAAATGCGCAGAGACGTGCACTGGGATGGCACCGGGCATAAACAGGACTGAAAGGCCATTCCTGTCCCCAGGAGCAGAAGCAGGGATGGCAAACAGGGTGCTGGTACAGAGATGTGTCCCTTTCTCACCTCCAGCGCAGCGCAGGCTAAGGCATATTCTGCAACCCAGGACAAGGGCTGCCTGTGGAGCTGCAGGGACCCTTCTCACGCTGCTGCTGCTGCTGCTGCTTCCAGCCAACTCGCTTCAATCTGCTTTTGAACAAACTATTACTATGAAAGAAAGAAAAGAACAGCTTCTATGTTTTTAATTATGTCATCATTGGATTTTCCGCTCTAAATCTAATTGAGACAGCAAGTAGGGAGTTGCACTTGAAGACCAGTGTGGTATTTGCATCTGCTTTGCTGATTACAGTAGTTGCCTGTTTTACTTTAAACATCAATGGGCTGCCACTGCTATTTAAATGATATGGAAATTGCTACTTTATACCAAAAATTCCCTTAAGCAACAAAGGAAAAGATTAATTAGCACATGGCTCTGTTTTTCTCCTTTTCTTTTCATTATAAAATAGAACAGCAGCAGTGGAACACTCTTTGATGGTTCATGAACAACACCTGTACCTTTTCAAATTGTATTCACACTGGGCTACAGAAAACTTGAAACCTTTTGTGTAACCATTATGACAACAATTTCTATCTAAAGTACTGTTCTTTATCTGAAACACTGAACTACATTTCTTTCCACAAGTCCTCTTGACCACCAAAATATATAACCATGGGCTACTTACACAATGAAGGAAGGGAATTGAGGTACCAGCAACAATTTATTATGCTTTTCAGAGTTAGATGAAGGTAATCAACCGGATGCCTTCATAGAGCCCATCTTGTTCACACACACCCAAGAAACATTTCTCACTTGGTGAGTCCCACTCAAGACTGAATCCCATCTCAGCAGTGTATAACTGAGTCAGTGCAACTGAAGAGCAGACCTCAGTCACACCGCAGTGTGACCTTCTCCCACTGAAGCTCTCTTAAGTAAAATTGGTCATATTTCAACAGTTTGCAGGATCGCTGCCAGCTCCACACTTTTTCATGCAACACTAAAGACAGCAACTTCTTTGCAAATTGCGATGATAAACTTCACTTGAAGAGCAGAAGTAGAAGGTGTAAGGACTATGTAAAATTTGCTTTACTAGTCTACCAAAAATCAATTACTTTTACAGCAAATCTGTTAAAAACTCTTTTCAGATTTTGAATGTTACTGCAAGTACAGTAGAGAAACACAACAACTGTGCATCACTGGCTTCTTACATACCTCAGAGGTATCTACCAAGAGTTCAAGAGAACAACCTTCCTGTTTGGTTCACTCTGCTGTTACGGCATCTTCAGCATCCCCATTGTGCACTTTAATCTGAACGCCCCTCTCAGCAGGGCTATCCAGAATCTGCTGAGGAAAGTAGAAGTACATTACAAACCAAACCCTTAAAAAATAATCCCATGCAGACATATCGAGAGAATTAATAACCGTCTGTCTAAAGGGAGTGACTCACAATGTTCCTGTCTTGATGTCAAAGCTTTGAGGCTTCAGGGTGCTAAACCAGCAGGAAATTACCAAGTCTTGACCAAATCACTACTTCCCTGGTCTTGAAATTGTTCGTTAATCTAATAGTTAAACAGTCTATGTATTAAAACCTAAAATCATTGAACTTAATCACTGGCATTTTGTGTTTCTTATGCATCTGGCACAGATCTGATGAGAAACTTTCAATTCTTCGTATGCAGGCTCAGAAAAGAAATGCAAATGGAGTGATGAAACTCTGCAGCTCCCTCCTCTCAGCACCGCAGAGTGTCACCCACAGTGGCCAGCAGTGCCGGTCTAGAACCACCTGCACTCTGTAGGGGCACAAATCCTGCTCTGGTTCCCACACATCCCTGCAACCCCACCACCTTCAGCGGTTCTTTTCCTCAAAAACATAAAAAAGGACATTACTTCAACACATTTGCCCTGCATTCATCACACTAAACCCAGCGCAGCAGGGCTGGCTCCATGCAAGAGCTCTGATAACCACACCGGCACTTCTGGTTTTGTTCGCCCCGCATGAATATTTATGCCCATTTCCATGGTGTGTCCCTGCTTTGCACAGGGCCAGGTTGTCAGCAGCTGAGAGCCATTAGCATCTGACAGCTGCTAAAAGAGCTTGTTTGAGACAAATAGGTGGTCGGGGCCATTGTCTAGTGGGCAGGTGATTAAGGCATCATTACAAGCTGCAACTTCTTTGGCAGCTGCCAGGGACAAGGAGGGCCCTTCTCTCACTGCTCGGATCTGTCTGGCAGAGGGGAGATTTAATTATTATCACTACATAATGGGTAGTTTGTAGAAGACGAAAACCTGACAGAAACAGATAGTGGGCAAACACAGGACACGGATCGCAGCCGATGAAGTAATTACAATCCAAATAAGACTGTGTGAGCTGGCTGGGAGCAGCAGATGTTGCAGTCCAACAGCATCTCCATAGAAAGCGTATGTTCAAGTGCTACTTGAGGGAAAAAAAAGACAGCAGAAAAGATTTGCAGAGCTGCAGGAAGGAAAGAGTATACCCAGGGGATCTCTGAGAAGCAGAGAGGCAGAAAACATCTAGCACTTAGGCCTGGGACTGGATGGATAGACACCAGGAAGGAAGACATTCCTTGGCCTTCAATCCACCAATATCCTCCCCTCCCAACCCTGATTCGTGGATCTGATTCTCAGGAGGAACAGCAAATTGCTGGTGAACTGTAAATGTGCTTGGAGGAAGAGTGAGGTGAAGCCTGTGCCCTGGGCAGGCACAGCAAATGATTTCCACCTGAGACAGGCAGCCATGAGAAGGTGGTCAAAGTCCTACTCGGATTTAGGCTCTCTAGATGGAAAAGACTACGCACGTGGCAAGGAAAAGCAACTGCTCAATTTTTGTACAAGTCAGGATATCTTGCTTTCTGAAAAATAAAATAAAACAACATGCTGGGTGGAGATTAAATGAGGTGGTCAAATAGAAAAGTTGCAAGCCAGCTCTTCTGAAGTGGTGGAAGTGCCTGTCTTCAAACCACCCTAATAAACACAATTAGTCCACTCAATGCTATTTCATAAGATATTTAAAATAAAACATAATATGTAAAATCAGGAAATGTCAACGTGAGCACACGATTTCCCTTCAGACCATTTTCTCACCATTTCAATCTCACTCTTTCTTCCAGAAGAGATTTAATATTTATCTTCACAAACTTCACATTCGAAGAATTTCTGAAATTGCTTTAGCTACTCAGATCACCTTCCAGACTCAGGACCACTACTGCCTTCTCCATGTTTCTTTCCTTCAGCGGGTTTTCTCCAATGCCCATGTGAATAATTACCATTGTAAATGGATGTATGCGCCAGTTTTCATTATCACACACCCCCCCTATTCAATAACAACATCGATTTGGTTTGTAAATTGCTGGGCAGCACTCTGTCATGTTCTACCCAGTGATGTACATGCACAGCTTCAGTGCCTTTGATGCAAAGCCAGAATCAGACCTTGTCAACAGTTTCTTTTTAAGAATAAATTCCAAACCAAAGGAAGCATGTTGGGGTGAACTGGCCTTGGTGGGAATGGTGTCCACGTGTTAAGGTTGCTTTGTTTAACATTGGTAGAGCCCTCAAATATCACAGCCTTGTCTCTGGAGACATATAGAAGTCTCAGAATCAGGTTTTTTTTCCTAGTAAAAGATGACCCTTCGGTAATGTCCATCTGAAGAGAGAATCATGTCTTTGCTTTAGTCTGGGCAATGAGCAGGGATGTCAGACAAGATGAATGTGCCTGCACATTGTGGGTCCTACTATTTTCAATTTCATTTCACTCTTTCCCAGTTGCACCAGCACTGTAAGAAAAAAGATGACTCTTGGGGACAACCCAGCCAGATCCTAACATCACCCAGGGTGCAGACCGGCATCTCTCCTTTTAGCAAGCCATTTGCAACATCCAAGGGAGCCGAAGTGGCCAGAAAAACAGTTGCAGCAAATCACACTGTGAGGGCCCAGTCTGCCTGGCAGATGCAACCTTAGGCCAGTAGCAGTCAGGGCTGGCAGAGCAGAAGGCAGTTGAGGCTGTACGTCTACCTCATCACAGCAGCTTGGCTTCTTCTGAACACTCAGGGCATCTGACCTTGATCAGCCAGCAGACTGTTTCCCATGTTCTGTGCACATAGTTCCTATAATAAGCACAATCATGGTGAATGTTTGTGCAAATCATTAGCTCTGAATCTTCTTGGTTCTTTATACATCTTCGTTACTATATTTATTTCACTTATATTTTTTGAAATGGTGAGCATGGAATTACACTCCACTTTCCTGGAAGCATCTGCACAATATGTCTCTAATTCATAACTGCCAAGGTTAATAAGAACAGCAAACATTTATGACTAAAATAATCAGCGGGGAACTGACCTCCATTTTCCAGTCGCAGAGCTTACACCATGCTCATCGCTGCATGTTTGCACAGTGTATTTTTAAAACGTGCACTGTTTAAAATATGCACAATTAATATTAACAAAGACCTGTAGTTCTCAATGCGAGTGGCTGGAACAGGCGCTGCCTTCTGTCTGATGTTCAATGACCTTTTGAAGTATTTTTAGGTACTGTCCTATAAGCAATATGTCTCGTGCAAATTACTTCAGCCCAGATATAAAACAACAGTAACTGTGAGGGGGAGAGAGCACCATGGAATGAGTTTATGTTTTCTAAAATTGGGAGAAAAAGAAAAATACCAGAGTTTATAAGAGGATTTAAAAACAGCATCGTTTTTTCTCTTGTTTAATCTTAACTTACAGGATCATGTGCCGTGGATAAAGACATTCACATTGGACTCAAGTGTGATGTGATTCTCTCTTTTTTGAGTAAGGGAGGGAGACTACCGTAATTAGTTCCTTGAAAGAAACAGAGTTAATAGAATCCATTTTATTAGAAATGGTTGTGTCTTACAGAGAAGAGAAAGATCCATTTAGGTAGCTACTAGAAGTTTTTAATTTTCATAGCATGGAGATAAAAACTAAACTTAGAATAAACCTGTACGGAGAAACATTCTCCTTCTGTGTGTGTGAAGTGCTTGCCTCTCCTGGCCACGAGAGAAGCCAAGCTGGGACTGTGTGCCGTATAATAGGCTCATGCACTTACGTATCAATAATGCAACAGTCCAGAAAACGACAGGAAGGATTAGGAAAAGCTCAGTAAAATAAATAAAATAGAAAGTATAAAGTCAAACATTTTCACAGCTCCAAAATCTTTGTCCGAGTCAAAAAGGGAACGTAGAAACAAAAGCCAAGCAGACTCAAGTTTCAGGAAACTTAGCAACAACTAAACACACACTACATGTACCTACCAAACTCTTTCTGAAATTGATTTCCTTGAAAACAGTGTGCAGAATGTAACTTTGACTACCAACTGCTGGAGGAGCCGCTGCCAAACACACTAACCTGCTTCCAGCAGTGGCCAACAGCAAGTCTGTGAGGAGGAGGATTACAAGCAAGGTAAACACAGCGCAAACCTACCTCAAATAACCCTCCGTGCTACAGCCAGCACTGCTGGCACGTCCTGAGCCAGACGAGGACCTAAACCTTGACTAGGACGACTGCAGCCATCAATATTGTCCCTAAAAATTAAACTTAAGGCAGCAGAAAGGTTTGCATTAAATATGGCATTAAATATCCATTTATGCTACCATCACATGTAGAATGGGTATGAGCTCTATTTGGTGATCGTCAAAGTAGAATGTTCATTGTTTGAAAAACAAAACAACCCCCCCTTGCACCTGTTTGCACATACAAACAAAACTGATGCATTTCAAAGATGAGGTCTTGTCTCTAATCCATAGGTTTTCCACACAAGTACGAGCTTGTGAAGAACACAGAATCAGTTGTATTTTAGCTGCCAAAAAAAAAAGCAAAGGGTTGTGGTTATCCCAGAGACAAAAGCTAACATACCTGTGTTCAGCCATCCTGGGGCAAGCGAAGAGCTACCAGGAAGCCTTTAACCACAGATCATACCACAAACCAAATGCTTGTCAAAATTCAGAGAGGAGATACAAGAATATATTCCTACCCACTTACAGATAGAAAAGCCAAGTGTCAGCGTCCAAAAGGTGCAGTAGGTTCCAAACCGGGTTTTTAGTTACTTAGCTAAGATTCCTAAAAGGGGGAAAAAAAAGAAGGAAATAAAAGTCAGTGTAGAAATAGATGCAGGGAAACAGCAAGGTCTGATTGCATAAAGGATCACCTGCTTTAGGTGACCCTGCCAGACAATTTCCTTCTCTTACATCAACATTAGTTTCCTTATTGAGCTCATTTCTCTGAAAGACACTCACAAAGGTCCCATGGCATCAAAATACTAATTCATAGGAGGCCTTGTGAGTAAGGAAAGGGGCTCTGCTGTATCTAAAGCTAAGCAGCTCAGAGCATCAGGGATGGGAGTGAGCAGTGCTTTCAGAGTTAACAGCTTTTGAAAGTCTCTGGCAGTTTTAACATATGGGTAGAGAGTCAAAGCCTTGCCAGCTGCTAGTGTCTGTCTTTTCAGCTGTCTCTGATGTGGACTCTCTTTTGGTGGTGTGCTTCAGCTCTTTGTCTGACCAGGTCCTCTCTGAAGCTCACTAGTGTAGACTATGGTCAACCCTGAAACTCTGCTGGCTGAGAAAGAGCAAGTCCTGTCCTGGCAGGAGACCCAGATCCTCAAGGCATTAACTCCTTCATATTTCAACAATATAACACGTATTTAAAGTGAAAATCTCAGTATCTACATCAAGCCCACAAGTGTTTGTTCTCTTTGTTAACTGTTTGAGCCCTGCTGTTGTGCTCAGTCTGAAAGCTGCTGCAAGCACCTGTTGTAATAACATCTGTTGTTGAGAACAGACAACAAGCTAAACAGTCTAACTGACATCAAATTATATAAAATTATTTTAAAAATCATTCCATGATTGGAAGGTGCATTCTGTGGCTCTTTTTGTTTGTTTATTTTTGCTTGAAGACTTGGCTATTAAATTCTTCTGGTGTAATGGTGCCACCAGCAGCTAATAGTTAGAACTGGTTTTAGCTGAAAAACCTGCAAGACTACAAAGTTGCTGTAGGCAGTTTATTTAAACTTCCAGAAACCTATCCTTCAATAGTTTGATAAGAACATGGAAGCTAAACATTGATTCTAAATGTGATCTAACAGTAGATCAAACTTTGGAATAATGAATCTCTGTAAATATCTTCTCTAATCCTCTATGACCGATGAAGTCTGGGAAGTGTTGGGACACTGGGGGTTTTTCCCCTAGTAAAACCTGGTGATTTTTCATGCCTGAACAAGTGACAAACACTGGAGCGGTTACAGCAACATTAAACTACAACTCTCCAGTTTTGTTTCTTTGAATATTAGTCTGGTAAGCACTGATTATCTGAGAGGAGCAGCTCCTTTTCTCTACAGAGACTCAGCATTCTTGTAACTTCTGTAGCAGAGGAATAACTGAGAGCATGTGCTTCTCCAGCCACTGCTGTCCACATTCCCATTACTCTCTACCTACCCATAGCATTTTTATTACATTTAAAATGTCATTCATATATACCTAGTAGTGTTAGGAATGTGGAATACAACCCAGCACATCCTCAGACAGGTTTGCAAGGATGGACAACTCCCAAGATAAAAGCAGAGAAGTGGACACTGAGGTGTTGCTCCTCCATTTGTTAGAAAGGCAGAGCAAAACCTGAATGCAGAACCCTGGCACAGCTCCCCACCGCTTTTTCATTCCCCAGGCAAATTCCTGTATGTCTTGGAATCTACCAGCTCAGGCACTGCCTGGCCCATCTTGGGTGAAGTCAGTTAAACTGATTCACTTCTGACAACACTGCTTCTTCACTGTTAGAAGACTGGCTGCGAAAAGCCACCACCTTCACGTCCAACCTTCCAGTCTGGCCCAGCAAGGTCTCTCAGTGGTGACACAAGGCAAGCAAGATATCTGAAGAAAGCTCCTAAAAAACGTCTGCAGGAAGCAGCTGCTCGCCAGGCTTCCCATATGCAATCTGTAGAGGTCTTTCTGTAAAACATCTATCCATGGGCAGAAACCAAGTTAAGTTTGGTGGGTTTTTTTCCCCCAGGGCAGAAGCTTGAATTTCTAAAAGGACAAGAAAAAAAGAGACAGAACATGAAAACCCATTTAGTCTTTCTTCTTTTACTGTTAAGGAGTAAAAATAGGTCATAAATAAACCCTCCAAAAATGCTTCCAAAGTCACCTTTGTAACAAGGATACATTAAAAATGCATTTTTTAATGCTCACTCTGCTGAGGTGATGGAAAGCCTTATTATATTAATTCTGACAATGTAAAATATAGTTATTGACTCTTTCTTTTCAAGGGCCAGGCTTAAATCCTACCTTATTATATGTATAAGCAAAGAATTTTAGACATCATAACCAACTAATGACAGATAGAGGTTTGTCAGCTAAATCACAAAATTGCTATTTCCTTTAAGTAACTAGCACATAGCACTAAAATGCTTGTGTAGGCAACAACAGCTTACCTGAGAGTACACTTCCCTCTTGGGATGCATCGTTTAGAATCAAGCAACTGTTTTCTTAAGGTGCAGAATATAATAATACGAGCTAAAAATACACGTCTCTAGTTTGGTGTAGGTTAACGTTTACGCTTGTTTTGGAAAAAAACCCCATGATATCCTTCACATACAGAAGAATCACTTAATTATGTAGGAAGGGCCAAACACACTGATGCTACAAAGCAAAAATAACGCAAACCTCATCCTCCATACAGGAAAGAATGTCATGTGAAAGTCTGAGAGCATGAAAACACAAAAAATATCCCCGTATTTTTCTTGCCATGACAAAGATTTCCTGAGGAAAAAACACTGCTGCGTCACCCTTCAGCTTGGCATGGCTCTTTCTCCCATAAACTTCTCTAGATAGTAAGTCAGTCTTCCACTGTATCGGCTCCAAAAACCACATAAAGAAAGGCAATAAAGCTTCTCTCCAGTTTCACAGGGTTGCTTTTTTTTGAGATGAAAATCATGTAAAAGATTACGAGCTGCTCAGACATTGCAGTAAAAGGAGCTTTAAAAAGTTCTCATATAAATTTATCTGGTTTTCTTCACAGAGAAGTCCATACCATGCAGGTATAGATTTTCTTTCACTCAAAGAACAGAGAGTTTGGTCCCAGCTAGAGTCACACTCAGCTGGCCTGAGTTACTCCAGACTGAAACATGAACAGGGTAATTGGAGATTCAGACTCATTAGCAACAAGATAATTTAAAACAAGTCTTCCTTCCATTGGTTGATTTACGGGCTTTGAGTACACAAACATTACGTCTATTACACAAATATATGTAGGAAATGTGTATTCTGCAATCCTTTACAGCCATCACCTCTCACCGTGGTGCTCAGCCTTAATCTCTGGAGCACCTCTAGCAGCCCAGTGCGGGCCTCAGAGCACAAACCTGTAGCTGAAAGTCACTGTCACCCATTGTGCATCCATACCATCACACCTGCATATTTTATTTCACACACAAAAGGTGAGAAGCTTGCCAGCAGGCTGCCTGCCTCCCAGACACAATGCATGGAGACAAGAACTCCAAGGAGCTGCCTGCTGTAATTTCCTGCAATTTAAGTCTATTCAGTTTTAAAACTTCTGCTGCCAGCTTCCTCATTTGACTGTCACACTCCTGCTGCATTTTACCACCAGAACATAGTAATTTATTAGAGATCAAATCCAACTGGTTATTTGACTGTCTTGGTTTTAAATACCACCCAGGCTTTCTAGCTGCTCTGAATCCTTAGGGCTCTCTATAATTAATGTCTCTAGCACAGGAGACTGGCTGTGCACGTTCTGTGTTAACCCTTTGCTGAGACCAACGTACAACTGCAGTGAGGACTGTGTTTGCAAAAGGGCTGTGACAAATGATCCACAGAATTGCTTCTGCATTTGAAAATAACTCTTTTATACAGTCACCTGAGTGTAGCTACCATCTACCCACATGATTAGAAACTGGTCTGTGCCTGCAAATGTTCATTAACAGATGGGGGGTTGCACACACACATATGGTGTTCTGGGAGACTGGAACTTCTGCACAGCTATTGTAGCAGCTGAAGGATTTTGAAGCAAGTGAACAGGGATGGCCAAGCAAATGCTCAGTATCTGCAGTGTCAGGTATATACAGATATGTTGGCTGTAATAGTGGTGCAGCAGTAAACATGTATGTGAGAACCAGGGACAAGCTAGCGTGGGAAGTCTAAGGCAGAAGATGCAGTGGTGCATGATCATTTCATCTGAGAGAGCACCAGAAGAGAAGAATAAGGATGCCCAGTGGCACGCACGCTGGTTTTCTCCTTTGAATGTTACTTAAAACACTGAAGCCCAGTGGCATCCAGCAGGCCAAAACAAAAAGCTCCATTTGAGGGATCCAGAAGATGTCACCCCTCTGCAGTCTGTCAGTACATACTAGTCTCAAGCCCAGCTTACCTGAATAGTCTAGCAAGAGAAGGGTTTGCTGAACCTCAGCTCCTCTAACCAGTTGTCAGAAACTTCTAAAATCCAGCCCTGATAGCTATGACTGGTAACACAGGCACCACGTCTAAAGGTTCCAGACTGCCTTTGAAAAGGTAAAACAAAACAGAATCACACAGAAATTGAGGCTGAAAAGGTCCTTGAACCATCATCTAGTCCAACTCTTAATGGGAAAGAGTCTACATAAGGTTACCTTCTCCTGTCTCAAAGACTTCCAGGTTGCTGCTCTCAGCTGTCCTCTAGAAACGCTCATTTGTCTCTCACACAGGTAAATATCCCACCCAACTTGTGTTCACTCCTCAACGTGCTTGGACTGACTTAATGACCCAGGACCTACAGCTACAGCAACTCCAATGCTTCCTTTTTTTTTTTTTTGGGACTTGCCCTGTAACCTCACCCTTCCCAATTTTCCTCACAACCAAAGAAGAACAAATACAAAGTATTTATGAGTAAATACTGAATTTGATCCCCACATTGGAAGATAACCTCCTTTAGGTCAATATTATCATAATCCAGAGAAGGTAAAATTGCAGGTATTTGGCAAGAATAGCAAAAAGGAAAAAAGAAGGCCAATAATGAACACATTTTCCTTTAAATGTTAGCATCTTACCATCCTTTTATTTCCAGCTATGTGACCTATGGTCGTGAATAGAAAAAATACAACCCAGCACAGGAAAACAACAGTATTAATCCAGGTCTACGCCCAGCTATATATTTTTGCATTAGTGGCTTGTTTCATAGTTATGAGCTCTGTGTTTGTCCTCAGACCATTCCAATAATGTGTTGTAAAATAAAACTGCAGAAAAATTACTGTATTTTATAATTACATATTAAAAATTGTTACTACTGCTGTTGGAATTCTGAAGGGGCTGCCCTAAGAAAGCTTTGTCCTTTTTGGGTGAACTATTTAAGGCAGTATCCTTGACTGAACTTCAGCATTCTAACTAATTTGACCATGTTTGTCTTTCACCCAAAGCACTCCCAGCAAAAATAGCTGCCAGAGCTCCTGTGCAGCAGTTGTCTCAAGAAGAAAGTCTCCATTTTTTTCTAGTTCTCTTACACCATATTTTAAGACTTTTTTCCATGTCTCACCAGATAGTAGATGTAAGTCTGCTAGTTTCCCACAAGCAAGAGTTCTGGGGAGGCTTTCAAGAGTATATTTGAATTACAGCCATTGAATGAATTATAACTAAATAATGAGATCCACAGTGGGTGCAAAGTACTGTCATTCCTTGTCTGAATAATTGGTGAATAAACTAGAGCACTGTAATACCAGCTCATTGGCCTGGTATTGAACTAACATTTAAAAAATAGTAAAATTCTATTCTGAACCTTTCAGTATTTCTATCCAATCAAGCAGGGGACCATTGGGTTTTACAATTTAGGAGGTTCCATATAAATATCAGCAGGAACTTCTTCCCAGGGAGGGTACCAGAGCATTGGAACAGGCTGTCCAGGGGGGTTGTGGAGTCTCCTTCTCTGGAGACATTCAAGACCCACCTGGATGTGTTCCTGTGCTACTTAATCTAGGTGATCTTACTGGGGCAGGGGAATTGGACTAGATGGTCTTTCGGATCCCGGGGCAGGGGGATTGGACTAGATGGTCTTTCGGATCCCTAATGATTCTATCATATTTATGCATGTTCTAGTGTACTAACTCAGTCTGAAACCTATGCACAAGTTGTACCAGTCTAAATCTGAACGTGCTGGTCTATGCTGGCAAGTTTTTCCTCATGAGTATGTTACATATATGTATGATCTGTTTCATAATAGTAAAGACAGGTTTAATACTTACATGTGCATTACTTGATGGGAACCACTATGTCTCTGATACCACTCTGTCAGTTTTATCAGTGTGACCAGGCTTACGGCAATTTAACTGAACAAAACCCCTGACTGAATACACTGCAATATGAGAGCAAAGCTCTATTGTTATAAAACCTACACTGGCATGTATCTTAGAGACAGGTGCTTGCCTTTCCCATCACACTTTCTTGGAATCAGGGCAGAAAATTTTATGAACAGCAAATAAAAACCCCCACTAAAGCAGTTTCTAGAAAAGGATGCTCTCCTCCAGCTTTGTGTAAGTGCTGGTAGGAAAGGAAACAAGCCTTGACATGCAAACCAGCCCCAGAGCTCATCGGAGAGGAACAAGCTTTTGTGTAAAGCAGTACAAGGTTACCCTGCACTTCTTCATTCTGTCAGCTTCTGGTAACTGTAGCAAACGGATAGATGGAACACACAGAGTGAGCAGCGAGTGTGTCTGTTAATAAACAGGCTCATACACTACATTGGTGCTTACTTACCTTCCTCATTAACACTTTGCTCATCAGGATCCTTAGGGCAGGTTTGTCAAAAAATGAAAGCTATAATTCTTTCAAAATAACAAAAACATTTCACTTCAACCCCCTTGGAGTCCAGGTAAAAAAGAAAATTTCTCCTATGAGCAAAACAATAGTCTCTGCCCCAGGAAGAGGAAGCATTCTGTGTACACACAACAGCCCAACATAACCTGTTGTTTGAGGTCAAAATGCAGCCCGAGTTTTGTATTTGAGTTAGTTCCTGCTCACAACTTCTTACTGAGTACAACCTCTGTTCAAGGTCTCCTTTTCTGGAGACGTTTGAAACCCTCCTGGACTTGGTCTGGGTGATCCTGCTGTGGCAAAGGGATTGGACTGGATGATCTTTCAAGGTCCCTTCTGATCCCTAATGATTCTATGATTCTGTGATTCTTTCTAAGCACCCAGCCATTCCTTGCAGTTCAGCGTTATGGTAAAAGTAAATAAATAAGTGCCCAGTTTGTGCTGATTCCCAGGTTTAGGTGTGTGTCGTGTCCACATGGGCTAGAACACAAGTTTCATCACTCTCATCTCCGTGCTAACCATCACTGTATCATGCAGCACAAGGACTTGTGTCAGTTCCTTCTTCATTAAGCACGAGTGCATTTGTACCCAGGCCAGATGTGTTTTCTCAAGTCACAGCACTTAAAAGCTCTGAAATTTTCAGTTTCTAAAAACAGGATTTGATCATTACTTTCAGTCTTTTGAAGTCTTAGAGAGACTTTTACTGGTTTCTTAAACATCCACAGAACAACCTGAATTCTGAAAAACAAAAATCAATCTTTGATCAATGATTTTCATGGACGTTACCTGATGCTTCTTTGCCTGCACCCATTAAACAGTGGCTGTTCCCAAATTCGGGCTTGCAAGTGCACCCACAGCCTGGCTGGAGTACACAAGTCTTTGTTCACCTGGAAACACTGTCAGCTATCAGTGCACCATCCACTCTTGCTACTGACAGAGCCATCAACACTTCTGAAAGACACATTTGTATTTTAACTTTCTTAGACACATAAAATCCTTTCGGTATATGTGTGTAGTCTCCAGGAAATCCGAATGGTTTCACTTTCCGCTCATTTAAAAGTTTAAAAAGCTAGGGCCACAATATCTGCAATTGCTGCCTCGCTGTTAGGAGGCTCATTTTTGAGTGTCAGCTCATAACAGTCGAGCATTTATTCAACAGCAGCTACTCATATGCTGAAAGGTTGGGTCTGCTGTCACTGCTTCTCATTTCCCGATATGAATCCTCACACTAATGCTTTAGCACTGCTGATTTTGGGGTCCTGTGATAGGTAGAATAGATTTTGTGACAGGGATGCTGCTTGAGTCCTCTCTGAAACTGTTTACTCTCCAACAGAAAAACGTAATCCACTGATCTGTGACTAAGTCACTGGACAAACTCAAGAAAAATGAACCACACATTTTAAGAAAGAGATGCACTTTCAAATTAAGTGTTATGAATTAAGTACATTCAGTCTGTCAGTCTGCTTATAGGTATCGGATGTGACATTACAATAGCGAGTGTGTTCTTGGAAACACCTAACACTCAATGCTAGTTTTATGTTTAAATCACAACTATTTGTCTGTTTCAGAACGAGATTATTTTCTGTTCACATACTCACAGAAAACATGGCTGCATTAAGGAAGAGTCAAGAGAACTTTCTTCATTCACATCTCACAAAGGGACTTTCTTGATTTAAGGCACAGAATGAAGTTCATTGCCAAGTATATATTTACAAACAGAATCACTGCTAATGCTTTGTGATAGGAGCTGCATCCTCAGGGTGCAATTACAGCAATTATCTAGATGGATCTTCTCATCAGTAACCTTTGACTCATCTCATACAAACTGTCAGTCTTCATCAGCCAATGGGGAAAGCAGCTTATTGTTCCTATTCAATCATCTGCTTCTGAGAAAGAGAAAACTCCACTATTAGGACAGGCTGCCTGCCCACACATACGACCTCCTGTAGCTAGTCTGCATCTGCCAGACGGAGCAGCAAGCCCCAGAATGAACAGCAGTTCTCTCCTGTACTGTTCTTCTGTCAAGATGAAGCCGGCAGGCACCCTCGCACATTTCTGCAGCTCTCTTAGGAGAAGCAGAAGAAACAATAAATCTTTTTGCATGCAAAAGGCATTGGCTAATCCTAAAGGGTGCTGAATATCTCAGCCTTCAGCAGGATTTGTGGGTTATGCATTAATTTTTGGAAGTTAGCCCCAAAAAGAAGAGACCAGTGTTTCAGTTCCCAACTAACTTGAATGAGCTCACTAGACTACACGTATTTACTACAGACTTACACCTATGCAAAGATGAAGCACAGTCTTGTGTTAACACTCTCATGACATTTACTATCACATCACTGTCACTGAAGCAGACAGAACTCCAGCAGAGGACATGGCCTCCATTACAGTCCATTTAAATTAAAATCATTTCAATTCACAGGCAGAAATGCTAAGTGATGAAGGGACAAGTAACTCAGTTCTAAGTGCAAGGCATTTAAAATAGGATAGGAAAGTGACTACTATAAACAGTTCTATAGCTTTCAGTTCAGAGTGAAACAGCTGATAAATTACAATAACAGAACAATAAAAATAGCCTTTGTCTTAAAGGGAGGATGGCTTAGTTTCCTCCTATACAGTTCTTCCTGAAACAGGATGGCATTTCCAAGGCTTAATTATGATCACCATTAGCTGACACCTACCATTTGACTAGCTGGTAAGAAAAGCAAGGCTCCTTCTTATCAAAGCAAATAGCAATGCCACTCCTTCTCCACAGTCCTCCCACTAGCTGCACATTATGTAGTCAGGGTGGGCACAAAACCAGGAACAGGCTGAATCTGGAAAAAACCCAACACCAAGAATAAAAAATAATTTACAGAGATAGCTGAGTCAACTGCCAAAGAAGAAAGAATCTTAATTCTTCATGGTCAAGTGCTTATTCAAAGTGAAAACATATTGAACCAAAACGGTCAGAAAATTCTTTTCCATTTTGTAACGATCACACACCCCTAACGCCAGAGTCCCCCTGTTCCAGTGACTAACTTCAGATAATAGCTGGGCTGTTTAAAAGCACAACAGGGAATGATGTTTACCTGAAGACATACTGCATTAATGTAACCTACTTTCACATGTGCTGTTTCTTAAACAAAACAAAACCTGTGAGTGGGAGTTACTTCTAGAATCATCTGCCAACCGTAACTCAGTCATCTGTTAGTGACTGTATGGAATAAGCTTACATTCAGTGCAAAAGACAGCAAAAAGGGCCTCTATTTGTGTCAAAGTTTATCTTACTGTTCTTACTTTAGAAAGGTCTTAAGACTATAGGGTCTGTGTCTCCTTACAAACCTTCCAGTTGCCTTATGAGATGCTATACCACTGCTCATGCCCATGGCTGTTAGTCATGCTGCCATAGTCCCTCTTCATATCGTCTTAAGGGGTGGCCTTTAAGAAGCTATAAATGTTATTTCAGTTTTAATATTCTGAGTTTAATGCCTCTGGAAGTGGTTAACACCACTGTCTTAATGTCACCAGGCCTTTGCCCATTTCCTCACCACCTTCTTCTGCTAATGTAGCTCAGTCATTACGTGCTGCAACACTGCAGGTTTCTATTTCTAGTTCAGTGAGATAACACCAGTAACATGCAGCAGCATGCTGTGTCATCATGGGGCTTCATTGCTCCTGCAGGCAAAAGGATTAAATGAAAGATTATATTTGTTTGGTGTATCACCTTTCTCACGTGTGCACAGGAGACACCGTAGCTGTGCCCAAGAGACAGCCGGGCTTCCCCAAAATAGCAGTGTAAGTTCAACATTGTTAAATAAACAAAATCATTTTAATTCACTAAAAGTTATTCATGGTTAAGATCATGGCTAAGATCATGGCAAAGATATTCATGGCTAAGTAGATGCCCTGAAACACAGCAGACACATTTCCCTACTCCAGACTTGGTAATCAGCAAAAGATTTGAAGGACATGAAAAGTTTGAATGTGAAGGAGAGGATGGTAGGAACCTAAAGATGGCAGTTCAGCAAAATTTCATTCACAGAAATGGAAATAAGTTAGAAATCCACTATTTCCTCTTCTACTTTACCAGAATGCTTAGATGATGAGTACAAATAATCTCATGATAAATCTTACATTACAACATACAGAAAAAAGACCCTTGTAGTGATGCTGACTGTGCATCATCTCCACAGTGTTGAGTCAAAGCTCAACGTGGAGAAGCTGACAAGCTCATCCTTTTATGACGAAACAGATGGGTCCTCATGTTCAGTGTGCACACTTCACTTTAAAATGCTTTTAAAGTTTGTATAAGGTACCTGTTGCTTGTTAAAAGCCCTAGAATATGTTTAACTAAAGATTTCTTAGGAGAAAAAAAAGCTTATCATTAAATACCAGCTCTACATGACCTGTTAAAATGATTATCAGCAACAGAAAACAGATTAACATGACCCTAGTGCACACATCCTAGACCTCTCTTGGACTGGCGCCACTCACCTGACCTTTCATCAAGCCAACTTGGCCAAGTAACACCAGCACAGAATATAAACACAGCAGAGTCATCACCAGCAGTGACCACGGAGGGTCTAGTTGACTAGCTGGGTCTGTTCCAGCTGTGGGGCTGTGCCAGCTGCACTGGGCACAGATATCCATTTCAGTAGCCCCATCCCAGCAGAACAGCCTTTCAGAAGCAGACTGGCAAGTACAGGCAGCCCATCCTCTGTCCTGGAAGTACTGACCACACCAGGACTTATTAGCCTGTCAAATCAAAAAGCTACAAAGAGGTCTTTTCATGTAGCCTTGACAAGCATAAGGTCATCAGCCAGATACCTGGCCAAGTCAAAACTAGACGTAACAAAGAGAGCACCTTGGACCTGTCCCACTGCTCCGCCGCCTGCTCCCCTAGAGGTGAGCGGACACTGCCATCTACGGGAAGCTCCTGTCGTTACTGCCTCAGCTCTCGGCACTGCGCTTCACTACGCGTTGATGCGCACCCCACCTTCCAACCTAGAGCTGACAGAAATTACTTGCTTCCTCAGCCTGTTCCAGGAGTTTTTGGGAAACAACTCCTCACAGTTTCAGAAGACAGTCCGTTCTAATCGAGACATCCAAGCGTCTCACTTCTGCGGCACCACGGATCCTGTATTACTGAAAAGACCGCGCTGCAGGGTCTCTTACACAGCCTAATGAGTACAGATGTATGTAAAGTCCTGCTTTTGCTTGTTCTCTGCCTTTATCTACTGGCTATGATGGTGTTACAGGTGCCTGTGCACAAACTACTTTTTGTCACACCATAAAGCATAGAGATTTCTGCTTTCAGAGGAGACTTGAAGTTTCCTCTTACCTTCTTTTCCAAGTAACTACATTATCTGAGAACACTGGTAAATAATATTATACAATACTTCAGTATTACTGTTTCATAACGCAAATCATTCCTGTATATTTAACAACTCCTTCATAAGTACTAAATCATTTTATAACCAACATCTCTTACCACAGAATCACAAAATCATTAGGGATTGGAAGGGACCTTGAAAGATCATCCAGTCCAATCCCCCTGCCACAGTAGGATCACCCAGACCAAGTTGCACAGGAATAGATCCAGGCAGATCTTGCATGTACACCATGAGTGTACTTGTCTACAATATACGATTAGCACCATTAAATTATAGTTGTAAAATGAACATCTGAAGGCTATAGTGATGCAAGATCCTAATCCTGAAGAGCAAACACTGTTCGCAGTTAAAAAGCATGAGACCACTAAGAATGGCTCCTGAAAAGGTCAAAGGAAAGGAGTTTTCTAGCTTCTATCTACTTAAGTAATAATTTTGCATGTTCAGCAATAACAGGATCCTTTATCATTATATTTATGTTCCATTATGTATCATTATATTTATGTTTTATCATTATATTTATGCAGTCCGTTTTTCAGGTGTCAGCACTAGCTTTGCTATTAACAATTCAAACGAACGGTATATATTCAGAAAATTTGAATAGATTATTTATACGACTTCTACAGTGAATCTGAACAAATAAATCTGTTGCTTAGAATTTATGACGCAAATGGAAACAGTACAACAAGAATGAAGACAATGGTATTATTTAAGCAATTATCGTGGACAAACTTATCCTTAACTCCTGTTACTGACAAGGCAGCCAGAACAAATCATTAACTTACTAAAATAGCACCATTATGAAAACAAAACAATAATTATGAATCCTTATTAAACACACAGAACCCACCATTATAACGGGAGGAGGACAAAGCCAAAGAGTTATTTTGATAGATTCCAGCACTACGACTTCTCAGTGGTTCATTTAACATACTAGCTGGAAAGAGCCACACGCTTCCATTTTGAACAGACTTGTCAAAGTAACAGGAGTTATAGTTTTCAGTATTTAGATCCCAATCTGCAGTTAATCTGGAGCACACAGGAGAATTTAGTACCCCAACCACACCAGCTTCACCAGCAAACCCTGCCTGCTCAATGTGCAAACCCACACAATTTTACACTGGCCAGGGTCTGTATCATATTTCGAACTAAGTTAAACACAGATGTTCATCTTGAAATTAAGATACAAGTTTGGTATCTAATTACAATAATTTACTTGTTAGATGACTTGATATTATTGAAATTGGTTAGTAATGCTAGTGCTTGTTTATAATGAAAGGATAGCAGCATTCAAGATGAATATTTAATAAGTATTCATATTTTATGAACATGATCCCAAGTATTTATTATAAATGACAAAAAAAGTGGACAGTGCATAAATGGGACTTGTGATCATTGTAATTAATCATAAAAATTAACAGTACTTACTGTAATTATTATGAATTAAATAGTAAACTGAGTAGATCTTATAACCTAAACCAAGTTAGAGAATATTTATAGTCAAAACTTATCTCAATCTTAAATGTGGTAAACACCAAGTTTCCTAAATAAGGCACATGTGCTTCTTTGAATGGTAATCAAAGCAATGGGTGTGTTGTGGATCTAGTGCCAGTGGTATGATCACTATCTTACATAGAAACAAACACTTGTGAGAAGGCTATTTAATGGGGAAGGTATAGGGGTGGAAACAGCTACCACCTACATTTGAAAAATAGCTTAAGGTAAAAGGAAACTAAGCATTCGCCCAAAGGGGTGGTCCCACACACCTGTCTGACACTAGCACACTGCTGCTGCTTCATTTTTGTCATGCAGCTCTAACTCTGTCCAGCTAACTGACCCGACCAAAACCAAGATGAGAAAAAAGATCAGTTGATGTGCCAACCTAACTCACTCTAAAGCCACATGGTGGCTTTAAGCTGAAACAAGAGGGAACAAAGAAAGTTATGCCCAGGATATGGAGAAAAAGCTCAACAGGCAGCATGGTCCATCGTGAAATCATGCCCCAAAGCTTGCTGGAGCTTACTGTTTTAACAACAAGCTGAAAAGTAAGGGCTCTCCTGCAGCTGTGTTCCATCTGATGTAAACTAAAGGAACTCATGGGAAGATAATGACATGGCACTGACTGATAAGCACTGGGAAACAAGAGTGGAGATCATGTTAAGCAATTAATACCAGTATGGGACAAATACCCTGCTCTTGTTTAGGACAGAACTGTATTTTCTATTAGAAATACTAATTACTATTACTAATGACTATTAGAATACTAATCAGAAATTCTAATAGAAATTGTCATTTCTATGAGAAATTAGTGTGTTCACAGAAAGGAGATTTAGGAAATGTTTCTTGCATTAAAAATCATTGCCTTTCAACCCTCTACACATGCTAACCTCAGGAAAAGACTAACAGACTGAAGTTCCTGCTACTCTCAGTTCTACAGAGCTACTGAGTGAAAAATTTGCTTTCGATCAGTAAGCAATACTGTGAGTAAATCTGAAGGAAAAAGGAAATGTGGTGTGAAACAAACCAATCTACATTTTACAGATTACCCAGAAATTAGCTATATTTTCCTTCAGCCTGTTATTCTACAGGTGTAATACGCCAGAAGACAGTTCCTTGTAACTTTAACATGTTAGCAGTGTTCTCTAGATTACACAATAGAAATAACAAGAAGAAAAATGAGCACAGAAGGCTTCGAGAGATTTCAACCAGTGGCTGTTCTAGCTTTCTAACTGGACATAGTTACACACTTTAATCTAGCCAGTTACAACCAGTGAAAACATGGAAGACCAGAGTCTGTGCATTATTTGTCTGCCACGGTGAGAAACATTTCAGGAGTCATTTCTGCTTTCTGTTCTTCAGGAGCTGCTGTTTTTATTCAGCCTAAACCAGGAACCATCTCAGTGGTATGGTGTTTATTTTTTCACATCTTGGAACGATTCCAGGTCAACTTTGCATTAAAAAAATACTACAATTAAAAATAACCCTACATTGTGGTGATTAACCATAAAGACAAGTAAATATTTCAATAAATATAATTAGTAGGCATATTAATGTATTGGAAAAAACACTGCCAATAGAACAACAGCATATCTTTTATTTTACAGTTTATTTGGAGAATGAATATGTTTTATGTTGAGTTTTACATTCGAAGCTGTATTAATGAGTAGTACCCATGGTATTCTTATCAGAGGAAATCCAAGCTTAATTGAACTGGAAATGTAATTTTCATATGCATGCATTTTCTTTTCTATTAATTATTAGTGATAGCAAATCACTGGCAGCATCAGTCACACAGGTAATCTTTTGTAAAGCCACACAGGGGATCTCACAAGTCCCTGCAAGCTGTGCAAGAAGGGAGGAGGGTGACTTAAACTTGTGAATGTCAACTTTGGGAAAAAACCTTCTGGAACAGGCACAGGAGATTCTAGTATTTGTGTCAGTCAATTAATGGACTGAGTATCTGCATAAACAACATCTAAAGACCCGTTATCTTTGATCTAGAAAATCAAGCTTCCAGATGAATGGATTGGCAAGATACCGAAAAGAAATTGTTTGCACGTGGCAAAACATTAATAAACAGCAAAATCTAATTATTGCAAAAACATAAACACTGCAGCTGTAACATTTCTCTCTAACCATACCATTACAGCCTTACCAGTGAAAACAGAAGTGGCAATGCTCATGTAAACTCAGCTGCTGATATATATTCATTAGGCTCAAAAAAGCTCCAACATTTCATCTCACTAAGGCAAATTCTATCTCAGTGTCATTGGCCACAAATCAGCGTGGATACAATCAGAGATATGAAAGTGTCAGGTTTGAGGACACCTAGGCCTCAGTTCTATCTCCATTCTTGTCTTTTACTCTGGAAGTATCACCCAAATTATCCTATTAAGAACTTTGGCTTTCACCCAACATCTGGGAAGCAGAGGGGCAAAACAACCCAACAAGATATTCTGCACACTGTGTCTATTGTGGTAATTAGATTATACAATACAATAGTAGTCAGTTACATTTGAATAGGACTCATAGTCCATTCTGTATGAGGTGTAAACGAGCTAATAGGTTAGAGGGTTTTGTTTCTGTAAGATATTATTGTTGTAATACAAATAGAAGTTTAAGATGGTAATTTTATTAGGCTTTATGCCTTTTAAATGCAATATGGACACTTCCCCAGCCAAACCCCAATGTTTGGGCTAGTCTTGCTAATCTTACCAGTCAAGATTCTATATGTCTTGTCATGACCTCGCCAGGGAACCCCTTTTCAAAATGTTTGTTGGGGTCCCTATAGATAGCTGGCCAATATCCAGTAAAGTGTGAAGTGTTCAACAAAATGATATTCATTCTGTGTTGATGGATGGGATCAATGGCTACCATATTTACCATCAGTGTCCCTAGAACCTCAGGAGATCGAACTACTTGGATCCATATGTAGGGATGCATGTGTTCAACTTAACTCTACAGGAAAAAAACGAACCAAAGTGTGGTAGGTAAACACTGCTTTGAATACTTATAAAAATGAAAGTGCCTGGTGTAACTACACAGCAGCAAAACTGTCATGATGGAGTAATAAACCTCTAAATCTTCCACCAGGAATGTTTTTAAGTTGTGGGGACCGAGCATGGCCTGGCATTCCCTCACGCATCAAAGGAGGTCTTTGTTGTTTAGGTAGATTAACACTGCTAATCCCTAACACATCAACGATATCAAATTTTAGATGGAAACTCCATTTTCAGTGATGGAGGACTCACCAATTGGACTCCGTGCACTAGGAAGTATGCTTTCCCTTATAGGTAAAGCTCAAGCATGAACAACCTTGAAGAAATTAGGATGTTGGTTAGCAAAACAAACCAATGCAACTTCACAAGAGCTGAGTGGCCTTTTGTTAGATATTGATTCAATTCAGCATGCAACACTTCAAAACAGAGCAGCCATAGATTTTGTATTATTAGCTCAAGGACATGGATGTGAAGACTTTTGTTGTATGAATTTATCTGTCCATTCTGAATCAATTCATAAAAGTATTCAACATCTCAAAGAAGGAGTTAAAAGACTACAAGTAAATAATGGCTGGAATTGGTTAGACAATTTATTTAATGCATGGGGGATTTTTGGCTGGTTTAGGTCTGTAATTAAAACATGTTTAATGATATTAGTAGTAATTCTAGTAATTCTGTGTGTTGCACCTTGTCTTTCACAATGAATGTGACATATGAGGCATAGAATAGTTGATCAAGTATTTTTTGATTGAAAAACAAAAAGGGGGAGATATGGGAGAAAAGATATTCAGGCTTGAAGGGAATATGCCCAGGCTTGATCTCAATGAGACCAGGCTCTTGAAGGTAGCAATCAAGTATCATAGCCAATTAGCATTTAGACAAACAAGTATGTTATGATTTTGTGTCCAATGATTAAAGGCTAGAATGTACAGACAGTCCTCTGATTTATGTATAAAAGGAGCTCGGTTTGCTTAATAAATTGTCTTTGCTGGATCAAGTTGCAGACTCAATGCCCACCCATTGCCACAGTGGTGTAAAGCAGACAGCAAAGGCACTGCACTTGTTGCTGTGGAATTCTTGCTGGCAAGATATCAACTGACCAATGAGTCTACCATTTCAGTCAGCCAAAACCTGAACTTGCTTTCTGGGAATCTTAACCTAATGAGAAAAGAAGAAAGAGAAGGAAAGATATAAACTACAGACCATCTTTTGGTTCACACTGAAATCTACAGACTAAATGCTCAAGAGCTATCTACAGTGAGAAGCACTAAGGAGTTACAGGTAGGTAAGATATGCTGAACCTGTAGGAGCTGGTGTGATCACTTCTGAAGCTGAAGAGTAGAATTAGTCTAGCAATTTAAATCATCAGCATTTTTATTACTATCTGATCACTATCTGGTCTAAATATGAGAGGAAGAAGATGAACAATGTCTTTATTAAGACACACTGCATCTGTTGTGGTTACCGTACAGTCCAAGTTCTGAAATGGAAATGTTTCCCACCTGCTCGGCTACAATATTATAAAACATGAGCTCCGGAGAAGTCGCACTGTGGCTCAGCTCAGTGACTCTGCATTTCACCCTCCTTTATAAAGGCAAAGGGAATTTGCAAAAAGGAAAAGAAAAATGCATTTGTAAGTAGTGTCAAGCAGGGAGTTAGGAAGACTTTGCAGAAGCAGGAGAACCTGAGCAATACCACAACCAGCTGACCGCATTTCTGAAACACAGCAAAGACTATTCTGAAGTACCCTTCCATTATTAGCACTTAAATTAACTTCATTGTGAAACAGTATTTAAACATCCAGACATAGCCACTGCCTTAGCCTTTTACTCTTGATTCTAATTTACATGATTAGATTTTAACTTATTCACTGATTACCTTCTTGGTTAACCTCCTTTGGGTTCTCTCCTGGGTTTTACTTTTGTCCTTGCTTCTTTTTCTGGGTGCAGTTTCTGTCCTCACTGATCCACAATTTCCAGCATGCTTTGCATAGTATTCTGTTGGCATAATGAAGCATAAACATACAAATCCAATGTTAATGCAATTTAATTAATGCAATATTAAGCAATTCAGCACACACACAAAACAAATAGGGTTCTGGCAGACCAAATCTGGAACACTAAAGTGAAAGGCTGACTTACTTAACAACTTCCTAAAGCTCCTGAAGATTTTCCAGAATACATATTAAAATTCTGCCTGAAAGAAACATTGCCATTTGGTGGGTATAAAATCAAAATCAGAGTTTTCTGAGTCCTGGAGAAGCAATGAAGTTTCACATGTACAAAGGTTATGTTTACTTCAGAAGCACTCACAGTTAGTCCCAAACCAGATGCATGTTCAGTACAGGATTGTACAAACCCGTAACAAACCTAAAATTAGGAGGTAGCAGATACTTTTTAGCTGCAGGAGAATACTATGAAATTGTCTATAAATCCCTTGACATAAGGTTTAAGAAAGAAAACAAACAGGTCTTAGCATTAAGGAGTTCATGGAATCATAGAGAATCACAGAACAGCTCAGGTTGAAAGGGATCTCAGAGATGATGGTTGAACTTAAAGATGCTGGAAGTCTCTTCCAACCTTAATTATTCTATAATAATCTTGACTCAGGGTTGCCCAAAGCCGCATCTAACCTGACCTTGAACACTTCAAGGGAGGGATCATCCACAATCTTCCTGGGCAACCTGTTCCAGTGCCTCAGCACCCTCACAGTGAGAAACTTCTTCCTAAGATCCAATCTGAATCTACCCTCTGTTAACTGGAAACCATGCCCCATTGTCCTGTCACTAGAGTCTCTCATAAGAGGTCCTACTCCAGCTATCATGTAGCCCCCTTCAGATACTGGAGGGCTTCTATAAGGTTCCCCCTAAAGCCTTCTCTTCTCCAGGCTGAACAGCCCCAATTCCCTCAGCCTGTCCCCATAGCAGAGGTACTCCAGCCCCTCTGATCATCCTTGTAGTCTCCTCTGGACTCACTCAAACAAGTTAACATTCCAGTGTGTACACCGCTTTTTACGCTCAGCCCTGTGTGACAATATGATGTGCAATGCTAAGCTAAAGATAACTCCACTGAGATTCCTTAAAAGGAAGTATCTTACCCATTGCAAATAGCCTTTACTGCATTTGGAGCACTCACAAATGCTAGGCTTAATATTAGAATCATGGTGCTTCCTACAGTGAACAGTGAGAAGCTGCTTCTGCTGAGAGCTTTTGCTGCAGCTCAAGCAAGTGAAGGGCTCCTCACGAGTGTGGGTTTGTTTACATACAATGAAATATCATTCCTGAACCAAAGAAAGTATCTTTAACACAGCTATCCAGCTCTGTGACAACAGTTCCAAGAAACACAGAGACACACAGATATGTGCCAGGACATTGCACAGGCTCCTGCGCATTTTCCACTGTAAAGAGATGCTGACCAGGACATTAGGATACTGCCCACTGACCTGGAGAATGTTTTTCTACCTAACATCAGTAGGGCAAGCTCTATTATCAGGATGGAGCAATAGCACACTCCATCCAATACATCAAGGCCAATGCAGTGCTGTCCTAAATGAATTGAAATTTTTATGCTAAAAAATACAGACTGAACTTATTCTGTGACAGAGCTGCAAATCATTTTTAAAGCACAAATAATGTATTTTGCACTCACCACAATGTCACTGAAAGTGATTGCTCTTACTTTATACTTCTAAGCAGTTCATGTACTTGAGCATGAAGATTTATCAAGGAGATACCTCAGATTTTGCAGCATCTTAGTGTTACTGTCTGTGAACCATTTATCTTGAGAATAAATATAAGTACACCATTTCATTTGCAGTCACAACTTATTCTTTTCTTAAGGTAAAGAGAATCCCAAAGCCAACCCTATCTTGCTAAACCAGCAACTGAATAGGCACTAATTTTTCAGCTAATGTAGCCACCTCCTTACCTGCACAGCTGCTCTGATCACATTTGAATTGTTTCTCATTTCTATGAGTCTCCTTGGGCTGAATAAGAGCACAGCACTCACGAATAACAGCTTCACAGTGATCTGCATATAGGCATGCCTCCTGCACAAGGAGACACCTGGACAGTTAATTAGATGCAATTAATTTTAATGGTAATTCTTTTATTTCCACCACTCTGAACAAGAGTTGGACTGTGCACAGCCCTAAGTAACGCATCCAGTGTCAAGCAAAACACAGAACTGAACCTTCTGTGTTCTCTGCAGTAGGAGTTAAATCATTGAACTGGCAATTTTTTCACATAGTTTAAGATAATGAAAGTTGCAGCAGGATGTTGTAACTTTCCAGAGAAATTAAGCTGTTATGAGCTTAAGTCTTACTTGTTCCCATAGAAATAATTTCACAAATCATACCCTTTCCAAAATTTCTGGTAACTGCCTGCTTTTACCTACACACAAAAATTCATTTATCATAGAATCATAGAATCATCAGGGATCGGAAGGGACTTCGAAAGATCATCTAGTCCAATCCTTCTGCCACAGCAGGATCTCCCAGACCAAGTCCAGGCGGGTTTCAAACGTCTCCAGAAAAGGGGACACCACAACCCCCACGGGCAGCTCCCTCCAGTTGCCCCATCACCCTCCCCGGGAAAAAGTTATAGAATCAGTCAGGGTTGGAAGGGAATACAGGATCATCCAGTTTCAAATCCTCTGCCATGGGCAGGGACACCCCACCTTAGAGCAGGCTGGCCAGAGCCTCATCCAGCCCAGCCTTAAACACCTCCAGGGACAGTGCCCCAACCACCTCCCTGGGCAACCCATTCCAGGCAGTCACTACTCTCACGGTGAAGAACTTCCCTCTCACATCAAGTCCAAATCTACCCATCTCCAGCTTTGCTCCATTCCCCCTAGTCCTTTCCCATTTGAAAATCACAGAAACCTCATGGAAGGCTGGAAAGTATCTCCAGGAAACCAAGCCTAGCACTTATCCTAACAACTCCCCAACCTCTAGACCATGGCCTCAAGAGTTCTATCTACTCATTTTTTAAACACCTCCAGCAATGGTGTTTAACACTACTTCCCTGGGCAGCCTGTTTCAGTGCCCAATCACACTCTCANAAGTCCAAATCTACCCATCTCCAGCTTTGCTCCATTCCCCCTAGTCCTTTCCCATTTGAAAATCACAGAAACCTCATGGAAGGCTGGAAAGTATCTCCAGGAAACCAAGCCTAGCACTTATCCTAACAACTCCCCAACCTCTAGACCATGGCCTCAAGAGTTCTATCTACTCATTTTTTAAACACCTCCAGCAATGGTGTTTAACACTACTTCCCTGGGCAGCCTGTTTCAGTGCCCAATCACACTCTCAGGAAGGACTTCTTCCCAAGATCTAATCTAAACTTCCCCTGATGCAAATTGAGGCCATTTCCCCTCATTCTACCACTAGTAATTTGGGAGAAGAGACCAGCCTGGCTACAACCTCCTTTTAGGTAGTTGTAGAGAGCAAAAAGATCTCCTCTCAGCCTCCTCTCCTCTGGACTAAACAACTCCAGTTCCCTTGGGTGTTACTCATAGAGTCTGTTTTCCAGACCTCTCCCCAGCCTTGTTGCCCTTCTCTGGAGCCTCTCCAGCATCTCAATGTCCTTCTTACACTGTGGCACCCAAAACTGGACCCAGTAAAAGTACAACACAAGTAGTATTTACAATAGTAAAACAAAAAGCACAACAATACATTAATAAAGACATTATTATATACGTATAAACTACTGTTCCACGTCTACCTTCAAATACTCGATAGACTTGGATGGTATCTTCATTGGAAAATATAAATACATGTTAGAGGCATCTCTGTATGTCTAAATAGTTTTAAAGTAGTTTTTCATATGTTTCCAGGAACAAATTTTTAACAGGTTTTGTTGGTATTGGTCAGTTCTATTGCCTTAAATCAAGTAAAGATGCTGTATTGATTATACACCAATTTCTTAATGACACTCTCCTCTGTGCAAAACCATTTCTAGGAATAAGAAACGATGATGAATTTACAAACCAAATGTATAGACAGGGACAACTTGATTGCTACTTGAAGCACATACTGTTCCAAACAAGGGCACTTAAAAAATTCAGTCTATTGAGTTTCCAGGAAGTTATGATGATTTGTATTTCAAGAACTGATTTGTAGACATCACAGAACAATTCTAATTTATATTTTCAATTACAATGATAACTTTAATTTATATTTGCTGCATCAACCTGTGTATCAGTGCTGCTTGATACTGATGGCAAAGGAAAAGAATTCCACTAGCTGCACGGAGAATAAAGATGAACCTAAGCAGTGGTTTATTCTTTTCCATGGCTTTGAGAAAAAACTTTCATACAACCTAGACAAATAGGTTTGTGAGGTACCTCCTTACTGAAAAACAGAGGGCCACAATCCCACAGGCACAGGGTAAAAAGAAAAAAGAAAAGCTAAACTTTGGCTACTTGGTTTTTAGGAAACTAAAACATCAGCCACAAGATGTCACCGTATCTCCTTGCAGAAGGAATTTACCTGTAAACCCTCGAACTCATTTTCCACAGAACTATTCTGCCATGGCATGAAGTCATACAGACAAATGTATAACTTCTTTGGTATCACTGTAAGGAGATAAAATTAGAGGAATCATCCATCACTAATTATCTCTACATTTAATGTGCAATTGTTTTCCTTTAAACTCACCCAAGTCACTTTTCTGTGTAGTAACAGTACTACAATGGAGACACTCGCTGTCAGCATGCTTCTGCAATACACGGGTTTTCATGGTGCCGCTGTGAACGAATCTGGCCTGGTGAAAGCAATATTCAGGGGATTCTTCCCCTATAAAAAAACACATTAAAATAACATTTGCTTAGAAACTCTTAAGTCCTTGATACAAACATGAAATTCCCACATCCATGCTCTAACAGCAATGGTCTCCGGGCTAACCAACATTTTACTGGTGGTTGACAATGCACAAGAAGCTAACGAGTTTTGCCTAAGATGATCATAGCTGATTACAACACAAACATAGGGTTTCCAGAAGCTGCGAGTCAAACTGATAATGCATAAACCCATTAATGTAATTCTGAACTATTAATCGGGAATTATTCTACTTGTCTTCTATTCTGTTTTGAATATTTAATGTATGAAACCACAGAACTATCCTCAAATCTGCAGGAAAGGAAAGTTCACAGCTCGGTGACAGAGCACTGGAGCAGGTTGTCCAGGGAAGTGGTGGAGTCTCCTTCACTGGAGACACCTGAAACCTGCCTGGATATGTTCCTGTACAACTTGATCTAAGTGATCCTGCTCTGGCAGGGGGATTGAACTAGATGATCTTTTAACATCCCTTCCAATCCCTAACAGCCTGTGATTGTGTGATTCTAACATGATGATGAAAGTGATTCAAGACCATGCTTTGGTATTGGTGGAAGACAAAGCAGCAACCTATTTTCTTGCCCTTCTTCCCAAAGTCACATCACATTTGAATGTTGCCAAAAGTGGCATCAACACTGGCTGTTGAAACAAGTGAAGTAAGAGAGAAACAGGTGGTGCTGAGGATCCAAGATGCACAGAGATTCTGAATCAACTTGTCCTCTGGACTAAGTCCCATTCAGCCCTGAGTAGAATCATAGATTCATTAAGTTTGGAAGAGACTTCCAAAATAATCAGGTCCACTACCATCCTGCCCACTAAAACCTGCTTCCAAATGCCACATCTTTAGGTTTTTTAACACCTCCAGAGATGGTGACTCCACCACCTCTCTGCATAGCCTGTTAACTCTGGTAACTGACTCTTCTGGTTGGATCTCATTACTAAAAAAATCAGTTTAATTGCACCAAACTGCCTCAATATATGAACTAGAGGGGATATTTGTAAGACTTGATTCAAGTCACATTGTCACACTCTAGTTCAAACTAAAACCCTAATCACAACATAAATTACATGGCATAGCTGAGCTAAGTTCAGTCCTGAAGTATGTGAGGGATACTAACTGCCTTTTCAGAAGGCATGAACCCTACAAAGCCATGATGGGAGCACACTGCTTTCAATGTCAACACAATTTAATTATTTGCTTACTAGCAATTTGGAGCCACAACAGTGCTTCTGTTTTGAGCAGACATTTTGAAGTCTCCTGTCAAATGCATCTCCATATAAAATTAATTAATTAGGAATAAGTGACAACTTGATCCACAGAAAAACAAGACCACAATGAAATACTTTCTTTGTATAAAAACAGATAGGAAGAACAGCTCTGTACAGCTGGATTTCCACCAGCCAAATCCAGAAAATTAAGGAGATGTTTTTCAGGCACCATTTTATTCAAAATCTCAAATTAAAAAAGAAGTGCTAATTTAGAGTCTAAAATTGGCTGAGTCTATGTATATTATGAACCTAAGGACACAGACTTGATCATGACATCAGAGTCCTTCCTGAACGAGTTTTCCTGTGCCTTTTCAGACCATGTGCATCTTTGCCAGCATAACTGTAAAGGTCACAGGCACAAAGATAGATCCATTCAAATCTGCAACACTATTCACCTACAATGACACACGGTTGCCAGTGTTGGCTGTACAAGAGTCAAGTCATACACACGTGATTACCTGGGGCCCCTTCAGCATCCTCACTCAGGTAAAGCTTACAGCAGTTTTAGTGAGAATTCTCCAGCAGGAATGAGCACCGAATACTTCCTTATGGAAATAAGGGAAAGAATGGGATACTGGTAAGGTTTTGAAAATATAATTGATCAGTTAAGATGCATGCAATAAAGTGCAGGCTTTTACAGCTTTAGATCTGGACACAGCATAGGTCCTGAATGTCCAGTAACAGTGATTCCATCATAGGTGACTGTGCCTAGGATTCAATCTTCCATCATAGTTGCTTGACTGAAAGCCTATTTTTCCCAAGCAAACCCTTAGGCAATCTCTATCTTTTTTATTTCTAGATTCAGAAGATGTCAATCCTGCAAAAGAACCAAACACCATCAGGTTTATAAACACAATACATGAGCTGCTTCATTGGAGACATTAGGCAGTCTTGTCTTACACTATATGGAAAGAAGTATAAGGAGGATCAAGTGTCAAGGAGGATCAATTTCTTGGCCATTTTCCCTATTCAGAATGCATACATACATCCACGTCACAACCACATTTATTAATAATCGCAATTATTTATTAATACTGGAGCTTGACATATGCAACTACTTCTGTAATATCTTGAGATAACCTCAACAGAAATCTGACAACACCCAAGGATGATGCAGACAGTATGACATTTGCACAGGTAGGTCCCAATTTAGCAAAATCATCATCAAAAATCTGTGTAAAAATGTTCTACCTTCACAATAGTTACAATCTTAGTATGAGAAAGCCTACAAAGCCTTCCCAAAGATTCAGTGAGGTTGTGCTTACTTCTACACCACTTCTGCACACTTGAAAGGTTTTTCTAAAGTATGATTGTAACGCCTGCGTTGTGAGAGCACACCGCTGGTCTCAGATGCCATACCACAGTCTTGCATTTATAGGGTTTGATCCCTGAAAGAACACAGATTTCCTTGGGATTTTATTTCACGTGTGGCTATGACTTTTCTGCCTTAAATCAACAGGAAACAACATTTTTAATTTAAAATTTTCTGAGATTCATGATTTTTATTTCTCATTAAGGTAGGTCGTAGGTTCACTGCAAACATGATTATCAGTTTGCTTCACACAGCAACATGAAAACGTACACATTTTATCATGCTCACAGGAACCAGAAACAACCAACATCAATATTCAGTTGATAAATATATTTAGAAGGCAGAACCCAGAGAGTTACTACCTACAGACCTTTGTCTTTTCAGTGTGGAACTTCAAAGTAATCAGAGAAACCTCTGAGCACAAAAGGATTACAGAATACAGCTCTAAGGCAGTCACTTGAAGAATGAATGAAAATGAAGGATTTCATGTTTGATACCTGCGTGTACGTTCACATGGGTGTGCAGGAGAGTAATCGCACAAAAAGCCTTAAGGCTGAAGGCACACACATGATGCTTCTCATCAGAATGGGTTTTCACACAGTGATTAAGACTTGATACTCTGAGTGAAGTGAATGTGCACAAACCACAGCTGAAAACTGCTTTTAGTTCTGTGGGAACAAACCCACGTTTAGATTGTATGAGCCACAAATTAATTACTTTACTTTTTACAGAAAGAAGTAAGAACCAATTTCAATACAGTTTTTCTCGTTGAAGTGAAACTGCTTGGTACTACTGTACAAAAGGACTCCAAAATACATAATAAAAAGTCAGAAGGACTTTATCATGCCCATTTAAGACTTAGGTGATTTGACCAGAAACCAGTGCCATGCAATGCAGTTTACAACCTAATCCTAGGAAACCTAACCTCTAGCCTAGCTCTTACCTCCAAGACAAGATGAAACTTCCTCTCAACAGCATCATTAAGATGTAGTTCATCAAGGCACTTAGAACCTGTGCAGCACCCTTCTAAAGGACAACTACCTGAGTAGAGAGTAAGCTGGTTCAAAAATGTCTGAATACCAAACTAAGCTTTTGTTGGCTTTCTGGTAGTGCTGGAGCTGTAAATTGTACATACAAAACAATGCAAAAGCATCGTTATTAGCAGAATTTGAGGGGAAAAGGAATGATTTCTTGAAGAACTCACAGAATAAAGTTATGCTTCCTGGATTATATAACATTTCCAAGTTCATGGCACAGCAGTAATGAATTTCTTTTGAGCTTAACAAGTTAAGAGTAAATGTGCAACACTGTCAGTTTCAAAGAAGGTTTGAAACTGTGAAATGGCAAATACGTCATATTTGAAGAGCCTTTCCAGAACAGTTGTCTCAGCTCCCAAGTGCACTCTCTGTAATGATTTTCATGCTGAGACCAAAATGTATTTTATACAATGCTTTACAGCACACAGAGCTGTGCAGCTAACACTTCCAGAACAGCAAACAAAACCACTTTATTGCTATTTATTCACTGTGGATTCTTGCCCACACAAAAGAACATTGCTAGCTTTCTTAAAGCTGCTCAAATTTGCTCCCTGTAAATGCACTAACTAAAAGAAGGGGCATTTGCAATTTGCACATCATTTAAACAACCTCACTCAAAATAGCTTAATATTCTGGATTCTACGACACAGACTCTCCAATGTTACCGGTGTCATCCAGCTTTTCCAGTGTGCTCGTACCATCTCTAGAGAAATAGCTGCTATCCATTCACTTCCTTACCTTCTGCAATATTCTTTTGTGTTCCTAAAATCTTAAATCAGGCATTTTCTTTTACTCAGGTTCTAGGAGATACCTTGCTGACAGGCATTGATACTTACCCACCACTCTCAGCAGCAATTTGGAACCACTCTAAGCTCAGCCATAAACCCCAGAACAAGCACTTTGTGAAGCTGAATGTGGGAACTAAGAAGGACTAAGTAAATTACTAGGTTTATTCAAAGACATTTATATAATAATAACTTGGAAATCTCCCTGGAGGTTTCAAATACCACATACTGTTCAAAAGACCATTAATTTCTAAATGCCATCGAAAATGTCTCTGCTGAACACAATACAGATGACATCAGCCTGAACAAGTGTATTTTATCACTGAAGTCTGAAGGGTATTATTCCTTCTTCCAAATTTCCACAGAACGTTAGATTTAACCTGGTCCGAACTTAACAATTAGCACAGGGAATATTTCATACAAAATTTCAACCTCCCTTCACAATGTAACTCATGTTATCAAAAAATGAACGGCAAAAAATATTAACGGTTTACCTTTTTTTCCAATGCAGCACTCTGAAATTTTATATTCTTGGTATTTCTTACAACCATTTTTTTCTGATGGCATCGCATATTCTTCCTCTTTACCTTCATCATGTGAACCTGACACATCGTCACTGACTTTACAGCTCCGGCTCTTTTTTTTTCCCGAAGTGGAAAGAGTTCCTTTCCTCCCCCCTCTTCAGACAGGGTCTGTTGCAATGTCATCATGATCTTGGTCAATCTATTTAAAAAAGAAAATGTTTTACAGCTCCTCTGATTAAAGATAGTTGCTAGTGGCAAAACAACTGAGCTATCAAGAAAATGGAAGCTACTAATTATTTTTGATCGATTACAACTGTATCCCCAAATTTGCTCTTAATATACAGCAGCATAACTGGGAAGTGAGAAATTCCTAAAACGGAGTCCTAGGTTTTCAAAAATGTACATAAAATTTCAGAGCATAGTTTTCAGATGAGAGTACTGGGAACACTAAACCTTGGTTTCTCATTTTAAAAAAAGATTTCACGTTTAATTTCAGTGTGTTTACATTTTAAAGGAAAATCAGGGGAAAGCATGCTCTTAGGTGTTTAACAAATGAATATAGAACTTCTGCATCCTGATCGTAATGCCTGCTTTGTCATATGGCAATTCACAGTATTTTTGTTAGACAAATATGACCATTCCTCAGCAATTATCTAGGGTATCACATGAGATTTAAAAGGAAACCAATGTTTTATTATAAATGTGACAGCTCTCACAGGATAAACACTCATGTTTGCATTCTCTTTGAATAAAATATATTTCCAGACCATATTACACATCCAGCTCTAACAACAGCTGCAGTATTGTACTGATGCAGAAGGGAAGTCATCTAGTGCTACTTAAGAGATCCAAACTGTCCAACTAAATGGCATCAGACTGGTGAACTACATGAAAAACTTGTCCACATTTACATCTAGATAGGTTGAAATTTAGTTTGCCTTTCTACACACACCTTGATACAATAAAAAGTTGTAGAACGGATGAGATGCTTAAGTCTGACACCAAACACCTATAAAAAACTAACTTTGAACTCAGAACTGGGTGAGCAGGATTAGTACCAGCTCACAGCTAACATATTGCCGTCTTCAACCTAGCACTTGCACCTCAGTCAAGCAGCATGTCGGGTAGGTTCTGTGTTAGCTCACCTTCTGAACTCTCTGCTTGCCCTTTTGCTTTCAAAACGTTAATCTGTGCCAGCTCTAAGTCACTGGAAGCACAGACTCCCTCCTGAACGCTTACTGCCATGTCTGCCAGCACGTGGCACAGCACGGTGTGGTACAGCAGTCCCAGCACAGCCCTCCCCACCACAGCTGTCATCACCACCCTGCTCTGTGGGTGGGCAGTCATGGGACAGACTACCTCCAAGTCCTCTGCCTATAGTGTCAGCAAGTGCCTGGCATAGATGAACACTCAGAGTTGTTCCAGTGCTCAGTAGAGCCCATACACAGTGAAACACCCAACCCACAGTACAAAGCGATGAGAAAGAATCAGGTTGCCATTCCGTGGTGCTTGTCTTGGATGAAGGTCTCAGCCTTAATTGTAGGTAGACCCATAACCTCCTGCTCAGCTGGAGACTGTGGCGCTTTGCTCCTTTGATTTCCCTACTCACAAAATATTCTAAGCACTTCCCACGTTTCTGTCAGGGGAACAACAGAGCCTGGGTGCCGGGTTGCTGGGGTGCTGCTGAAGAGGTGCTGCCTGCAGGTGCCTGAGCATCTCTTCCCTGGGAGCTGAAGTATTTTACAAAATCAGCCAAAGTGTGTTCGCAGAGGCAGCAGAGTAAGTGATGTTTAAGCATCGTTGCATTGTACTTTAGGCCAGGATTGGTTATTCAGTGAGAATGAGAACTTTCAGGCTTAAGAGCTTTAGGCTTCTCCAAGGGCATTGTAAAAATCTTTGAGGTAAATCTTTATAATTTGAAAGACTTAACGTTTAATCTTGTGTACCCTTCTAGACTGGCAATTTCCAGCCATCAAGTGTTCTGTAAGGCTCACTTAGTAATAATACTCTAGAAGACACTAGTGCAAAGGTTGGATTTGGAACTTTCTAAATATTAGTTCAGTGTGTTGCAAAGTACAGTGCATTGCAAAGTCACTACCGCCAGCATGATCCGCATCCTGCTAAACCATGTACTGAACTTTAAACAAACCCCCTAATTCATGGCTTTCCTCGCATGTGTAAGTAGCCCATTACAACTGGCATTTGTGAAATATTCTTAGCACAAAACAGCAGCAAATGCTGTCTGCCTGTTTAGCTGTGCTGGGTGCTCTGGGAACGAACACACATCCCTGATTCTGCTTGGCAGGGACATTACTGGGATTTCTGCAGTTTGTGTGCCTGAGATAGTGGGTGTTGTACAGGGGTTCTGATTACTGTGCAAAGGCTGCAGCAGTGAAAAGGATATTGGCAGGGCCACTGCAACAAATTGAGAGAATGAAAACCTTCACATTTTAAAAAATGGTCTCATGACAAGCCTGATTTTAGGTCGTTGACCTTAATGGGCTTCATCCCTAGAGAAAGCAAGCTCCTGTCATAAATATCTTTGTCAACAACTACTCCTATCCTCAAATCTGCAGAAATCTACATGCAAAAGTAATGTATTTTTTAAAGATTTAATAACTGCAAATTAGCCACAACTACTATGTTATTTGTAATCAACACAAATTCAAAGCAATTATTTTAGTTGCATGTATATCCCAGCAATTTAGGGCTAGTTAGATACTACATTATTCAGCATCTACAGTACCTGTGGGCTCTCAAACCAAAGAACAGCATGCAGAACACACACCACATTAACACAGTTATGCTGTTGGTGACTGTAGACAGACACTGTACTTGTTATACATTTCTGAATCTTTTCAGGTTGCTGTGTATGCAGTACAATTATGATGGTTGGAGAACACTGAGGAAGAAAAGTTGTTATAATAATATATCCTCCTTTAAGTCACTTCAATGAGTTTTCCTGCACTTGAACAGTCATCAGCATCTAAGCACTGTCCTGGCTTGTGTTTCTATAGTATTGTACCAGTACCATCCATACATCTACAGTTAAAGGTCTGGCTTTATTTCCATTACAAAATTATATTTTCCAGGATTTACAATTAAAATGATGAATAGCCTTTCAGTCCATTTTTGTTGAGTTTAAAAGGAGCCACTTGGACCAGCAATCTACAAACTCAGCCACCTTCTAATTCTGTTTTGACCCATTGGAGGATAAGAGCCCCATAATGGCTGTAGCAGTCTAGCGTGTACGAAGCCTCCAGTTACCAACACTGCCTGCTGCATCAACTGCCTTTAAGTGCAGTCAAACTTCTACCACATCTCTACAGGGTCTCTCTGAGACATCAACAGTCTGCATGAAAAACATAACATGGAAAAAATAGAGGATTTCTTTTGTTTTTAAAGTCCTAATTATATTTATATTTTCAATATGAATTATTGTTTGTGAGGAATAGTGCATAAGGAATTCCATGTCAGCACATTTTTTTGTGCTAATGTTACTTAAAGAAACAAAATTTCAGCCACAAAATTGCAGATAAATAGCTGATAAGAATCTACCAGCACACAAAAGTGAATACACAGACAACTAAAATCCTAAATCAGCAGAGTAAATTCTACCCTTGGCTGCACTAAGCAAACACAGCAAACTTAGTTCTGCTCTGCATTTTTCTCTGAGTATAAACAGTGCAACTGACTTTTCTGATTAGTAAAATGCTGGATTATCTGTTCAGATCGGCAGTCTTAAATCTGAATAACATCTTTTATAATACTTAAAATGCTTAATGCGTGTTAGATAGAGCTGGCTTTTTGAAAAACTCAGTTACCATGTAAATAAAGTGTATTTGACCTTGGAGGTAGTTCAGAGTCTTCAGTTTCATTCTGTTCTGGTGTTTTAGAATATCACTTTGGATGACTGCAGAGGCTGTATAAGAAGCCACTAGTGTGTATGTGTTGCACCTCCATCTTCCCATCACAGTTCCTAAACTACAGTCCTCTGATGCCAACAGAAGGATTGCCATTGATTTAAATGGGTTTGGAATTGGGCCCAGTATAGATAACTATGCGAAGCAATAATGATTTGATCACATTTGTGGCCTGTCCACAAAACTGAGTAAATCAGGACTGTTTCAGTACACTTGGGAAAAAAAAAAAGAGGAGGCCAAAGTAAAAAAGCCAAACACATATGGCCCAATTTCACCTCCAAAACTCATAATTGTTTCATTTATGATATCCCATCTTGTAGTTGAAAACTTCATTCTTCTCCAGAACATGACTCCTGTTAGTCTACGAGAAAACCCAGTCTTTGTTGTGACTTATTTTGACAGCTTTAATATAATTTTCCACCTGGCATCTGGAAAGATTTCCATTTTCACTTTCCTCCAATGTCTCACTTTTGTTTCCAAGTATATGTCGTCTTCACACTGCACCTGTCATAGTGGTATCTATGTGCCTTAACACCGGTCTGGGAACATAGACGCCTTTACTTGTGCTCTTACACCAGGGACAATTGCTACCTTCATCACCTGGTTTGCAGTGAGATATTGCCCCTCCTTAATAATGCTAACAGTAGCCAACCTCCTTCACACCATCACCTGTTTCAGAGAAATGGAGTCCACTTTTCTAGTCTTCTAATTTCTGTGGCTTCCTTCAATGTTGTTTGGTTTACGAGGACCTCAATAAATGCTTGAAATCTTCCTGCTGTAGTTTCTGTTGCTGTTGTCAACTTGTTCTTTCAGTGTCCCACTTTCATGCAGATAAATCACGTCTTCAGAGACCTCCAAAAACCTTAATTAAAAATAATTAAAGAAAGAAAGTATGTCAGCTAATGAGCGAGAACTTCAGAAAAGGTTTCTATTCTTTTGGATGCTGTTCTAAGCAACTAAAAGTTGCAGATTCAGAATTATCTTAATGCTTCAGTGCTGGCCTGGAAGATTCTCAGGAGAAATTATATAGCATGAATTTCAGAAAAGATACTGATCACTTGGCAAGAACAGCATCATTAAAATATTTTAGCTTTCTTTTTTTCTCTTTTGTTTTTCCCCAGACATCAGGTTCTGAGATGGGAACTGTGGTTTCCAGCAGACACCATTTAGGGTTCAGATTTGGATTTATAGCCTAACCAAAATGAACGCAATTCTCTGGTCCCCTTTTCTACAGACATATAAGCTGGTCAGATGTCAGGGATGGCAGAATACACAGACCTACTTGTTCCCTTACTTATTCTCGAAAGCAAAGGGAAGATGGGAGCACAGCTTAGCACAGACAGCTGGAAGTCATCCTGGTGGGTATTGATTGACTAGTGTCTAGTCCAGCTATAAATTACCACTTCTGTTTCTCAGTGCAGAGAGGAGGGTGAGGAGAGCTGCAGAGCAATCTCGGCAGTTCAGTGCTTGTTGGATGGTGCTGTTCATGCAGTTGGATAGATGTGGGTTGTGCCTAAGGCACAGGCAAAGCCTTGCTTTGCACTTTCCAGTGCTCGTCTTGACATGGAGAAGACAAATTGTCTCTTTAAATACAAGCGGTTCTTGCAAAGCAACTTTGATTAAGTTAAATGATTAATGTTTTTAAACGCTGCTTTTGATTTAAAAATCTTGCTCCATACTATTAACGATTATAATTACATAGCATGACAAAAAAAATACCATGGCATCACAGCATCCAGATGTGGAATATATAAAAGGGGAAGCATTTAACATAAGGTTATTGGAGCTGAAACTACGAGGGATGATTGATTGCTCAGACACAAGTCAGGGAAGTGGCTTAAAAAATATTAACCATAACAGCAATTTATCTATTAACTGTTTCATCTAGCTTCATCTAGCATTTAGAAACATTTCTGCCATCCAGTAATGCACCATTTGCTGCTTGTGGCACACAGCAAACCTGCATGCCTCGATCTGTTTGGAAGAAGGATGTTTATCAGAGAACTTCTTCCATTTCCAAAAGCATTAGCATGGTTATACAGTTAACTACACCTCAGTGACTTCCACTGTTTTTACAGAATACTCTTTAATCAGGGAGATAGCAAAGAAAGTTTTAAAGGCAACTCCCCTCAGTTAGTCAGTAAAGGTTTCTGCTGCAGTTTGTGCAAGGGTCAAAGAGTTAAAAGTTTAAAAGGCAGAAAGTTTTCCTCTTGTTTTGACTAAACTGGAGGAAACGTGCTGGAGCTGTGCAGAATTTGATTGCCAAACACTGAGTGAAGATACACAGTGCAAAAAGATAGTAAAGGTTTAACCCAACTGATGTAAGAAACAAACTCCAAGGATGCCCATATTGCTTTGCTTTTATCGCATTGTTAATCTTTAATCAGGAAAACAGTTCTGAGAACAGCTCTTTGTGCACAGCTAAACAGGCACCATTGCTTGGAAGTTAATAGGATCTCCAGAGAATGAGACTATTAAATCATTGTCCTAATAAATCAATGAGTGAGATGTGCAACCCAAAGGAGTTCAAATTCTGCTTCCACGTGGATATGCAGCAAGTGCACATTAATCCTTGCAAAATCAGCAGTAAGGGTTTGACTGGTGGGTTCAGAAGAGCAGTGGCTTCCTGTGCAATATTTTTCCAACTCAGATCACAAATCAGGATGGCTGCTAATGTTTATGAGGAGCCTGAATGAAGCTTCTAAATTCAAAATCCAGTGAATTCAAGAAATCAGGAAAGAGCCACCAAATTCAAGGGCATAAATAAAGACATATAGTAGTGTGACTACATTGACAGCAGGTGACTTAGTCCTTTATAATAAGCAGAGATATCTTAAGTCTAAATCTTTCTCCCTGTTACAATGATGAATCATCCCTTAAAGACCAAAACCAGATAGCCCTACATCTCTCTACCAGAAACTGGTAGCAGTACAGCTGTAGTGCTGTGCACCTTTTATTCTCCTGTAAAAATAAATAAAGCCAGCCTTACAGTCCTGATAATCTTTCTTTGAAAAAAGCTGAGGAAGTGCTTAGAAAGCAAATACAGATAGGTAAGCAACTTGTTTTGTGAGTAACTACTACTCTGTTCAGAGCTGCCTGTACAAACCTAGTCTCTTGACCTGTCGTTCATATCCTTCCTTTGGTCTGTCTAAATAGGAAGATCTGCTAGGCAGAGTGCCTTTGCATTTCCCCCACATAAAGAGGTGCTGTCTTGTGCTATTCCAATGCAAATACCAAACCATAGCAGGTTAGGAAGCAGGGTACTTGTTTTATTTGCAGAAAGCAATTTGGTTGTTATTCATTTGAGCATATTTGTTTAAACTCATGCACAAGGAGTTCCTCTTTAAGTAATCAGTACTCACATGCATATAAATAATCCTGAATCAGTAAATTTGGACGCAGGTACAGATGACCAGTCAAGAACACACAGAGAGTCAGAGTTCTGTCTTCCTAAAAATATAAGATGCGGATATGATCTTCAGGACACAGGTGAACCCAAGAACTTTTCTGAGTGCTCTTTTGTAGCAATGATCATACTTGCTGCACCTCTCTGGGTGGAATCATTTCACTGGCAAAACATACATTGTTTTGCATTTGATAAATCCCATTGTGGTCCACCCACACTGCCTTCTTCCTATTAGAAATGTGCTAAGCACACATGTACAGTATGTAGGTTTTCAGCTGACCTGTTAACTCATGAGAGCTTTCCAGTAAACACAGGATTCACTGCATGGGTAACTGGTTTTTCACTAATGTTGATTTGCCTACAGCAACTAGGTTCAAAAACCAAGACATATGTAGCACTTGACATAGGCACATTTGACTGCTGACCTTTAGATATAGCTTGGCTTTTGTTTCTGCACAATCAGCTTCTCCATGCTGTTATCACTTCCAGTTTCACTAAATACTTGAAATATTCATCAAAGCTATTTTCCTGGGGAAAAAAAAATAGAACCAATCTCATTTGAAACAGAAAACACAGTTCAGCCCAAGTTTGTGCTTTTGTGTTGCTATCAAAGGGGAAAACAGCTTACATTAAACATTTTTAATTTCAAACAAGAGCATAATATTTGCATTACAACAATCCAGAGAGGACCCAGAAGGGACTATCTGTGGCATAGATATAAAGATGAGAAGCGATAATCATCTTGTCTAATTCAGTTTTAAACTCCTCTGGCCAGGAAGTAACAACAAAACCAAGATGTTGACACAAGAACATAGAGAAATTAGCATTGTCATACCCCAACCCCCTTACAATGGAGAGAATAAAGGATTGAGGACATACAGTTACATGACTAAAATAAAATAGGAAATCCACAGCAGAGGAAGAAAGAGAACCAGTGTCTTCTGAACCTGCACCAACACTTACTGGGTAAGCTGTCATTCTTTAAAGAAATCAGGTGATGAAGGACATACAGAACTGTGTCCAGTGGATCACACTGAATGAAATGAGGGATAAAATGACGAGACAAAAGGTAAATGGAATCTTTTCAATAATGACAGCTGGTCAGGTATTCAGAGCTGTGTAACCCTGAAATAACAGCTCATGAGTGCTGCTAGCAAGCAAACAGTGGCAGAGAAACAACGAACAGCAGGTAAAAGGAAGGAGCAAAATGAACCAAGGTTATCTCGTCCTAGGGGAAAAAAAGGTTTTACGTTTTTTTTAAAGTGCTGCCATGTAATTTCTGAAGGCACGAAGTGGTGATGTCTCTGCAATAGAGCATAGTTAGCAGGACCTTAGTTATTCAGCAGGAAGCCAGAAGACTGCTCTTGAACAACAGGTTGAAACATCTCCTGCTGCTTGAACCTGTGTGTGAAGAACTGTCATTTCCCCTCCACAGGCAGGAACAGGGAGACCGTGACAGCTGCAAACACAGCTCTGTGGTAAACAGCTCTCACTCCAGCAAGGGTTACCATTTGTATTTGCAAAGCCATCTGGGCTTTGTATGACTGAGCAGAGCAGATGTTACATAGGTGAAGGGAAACACACAACCTTATGCTGTTTTCCACTCTGTTTAGTACAGCTTGTACCCTTCTCTCCTGGTTGTGGTTTCTGCTGTGCATCCAGCCAAAAAACTGCAGTAACCATGCAAAAACCTGCTGTGTCCTTATCAACCTTGTGGCTGGGTAAATTCAAGTCAGTTGAAGTCTTGGTAAGCCCAAATACTCTGTGTGCTTTTACGACAATCTCCAGTAGAACAGCTCCCAAGCTCATCCTTTTGATAGAGTCTGGCCAACGGTCAGATACCAGTGGGTATAGAGCCCTTTACTCACGTATTCACACTGATCCTCCACATGGATTTTACAAAAGAGAGGACAGTGTTCCTACAGGGAAGAGATTCCAGATTAGTCACAACCCCAAAAGTGGGACTGCTTATCAGTGTTAAGAGTACATCAAGCAATCCTATCTCCAGAGCTAACAATTTGGTGAGAAAGAATGATGAACAGCGAATAACACTGCTTAGAGCCACTAATTAATACCACTAATGGGAAGCCACTTGCAGCTCCGCACCTGAGATCATGCTCCAAACTCCTACAGCATCCTTCACAGGCAATAAGTGGATGAGCCACAGTACTACGCTTGCCAAGAGTTGTTACTCCTTACAAGAGAAATCGGAAAAGGGAACCAAAAAGTGTAAAATCCTTTTCTGCCCAAGCAGAATAACAAAGAGGAAAACAGCCCGCTTAGGGTATAACATCAGCCTTAGCATGCTCTGGGGCACAGCAAGGACACTCAAGCTGAAACTAAACTAAGCATTGAAGGTTGCTGATGTTCTTCGGAGACCTTCAATGCACATTAATGCACGTGCCCCACTTCCAGTTGTTAGAAGTTTTAGCACATCTGTTGTCAAGAGGAAAAGGCTGGACAGGCTAATGAAAGTGCAGTCTGATCACAATGGATCTGGGTATGGGGGGAGCCTTACTCATTCCTCTGCCATCAGAACAAGACACTCGAAGACAGGCAGAAAAGTGGTATTAGTGATCCACAAGTGTTACGTATTTCAGTCGGACCAAGATAAACATTGGATCACTTTGGGTTGGAGAGAGGGAGGTAAGGAGGGAAGCACTGTCCTCCCACTTTACTGCTACCTGCTCTTGCTGGTGCCAGAGGCTCCATCTTACGGTTCATGCAGTGCACGAGGAAAGGAACATGCGGTATGTGTGACCAAAGGCCCCAGACCTCCTGCGGCTGGATCAGTACAGAAGAAGTACTTGCAAGAAAAGGAGCTGTGAGGTGGAAATATCACACAGGGCAGTGCAGGGTCCAGAATAAACACTTGGCTCAGTCAGACTCTTTTGCAACTGCAGGCAATTTGCACGGTTCATGTTTTCTTCTGGAAACGTGAGAGCAGTCTCTGTGAGCTATACACTTGCAAGAGCCGCCCTTGGATTGAGGCTCATGTGGCAACCAGTCCAGCAGCAATGGCAGAGCACTCAGTATCAGCTGAGTCCAACTTCACGGCAAAACTAACAATCAAGTGGTGATGTTCTTCTGTTAGTAGAATAGCTCAGAGAATCTTTCAAAAAACTTAGAATTTTATAACAAAAACCTCAAGTGACAAATTCTTTGGAGGTGAGAATATGTAGGATAATGAGCAATGGGAGGGGAGTAGAATTTCTGAGTATTATTATAAGCCATTAACAACTTTCAGATCTCATTGAGTGCTTCCTTGCACCTCTAGCTTCTAGTGATGATTTAAGCTTTCTTGTTGTTTTTTTTTGCTGAGCATCTAAAAACCTATACATTTTTTATGGTGAGTTGCAGAACGTCAGTAAAAGCCGAAGTGCTCAAAACCCGTATTGTGAACAGCCTGAAGATTGTCCATCAAAGCAAACATCCTGAAAACCCTCCTTTCAAGGCACTTGTTGAACATTATCATCTTGAAATGTCAGATTCACGCTCATTTAAATAATTTGACAGCTTCTGAGAAGACACCTGATGAGCATCACATTCAAGTGTCAAGAAGCGCAGAGAAAAAGTGCCAAAAAAAGTTCAGGCTGAAGAAATCGTATTAGCTATTACATGAGCATCACGGCAGTTACTATTAAAAAAGATTCCTCATTTAAACAGAAAATACACTTTCATTCAAGACTATTATTTTTGAAAGACCTCCCGTTATCCCCCTACCAACTCCTGTATTTCTCACTAGTCCAGCAAACTGACTCCAGAAGGCAGTCACATACCGGGCAAACAGAACACCACACGGGCATTGGGTGAACTCCTCAGTATCACTGTAACCGAGTCACTGGACATGTTACTTCTGGCTTGTTGGGGTTTTTCTGTGGAAGACACTGGGTGTTATAAGAAGTCAGTATATTTAGAATAAACCTTTAATGCCTTCTGTTGTGCATCTAAAAGCTGAATCTCGAAACGAGAAGATGCTAGAAAAAAATCTGATTTGCATGTGCTCCAGTTATTTCATTGCACCAAATACTATGCGTGTTTTATATAGGGGCTCGAGGCTTACTGTGTGTTTGCGATATGCTCTGAGATCCTCTGATGGGAGGTGTTACCTAAATACAAGTAATTTGATGCTTAAGTGTCTAGAATTCCCAGTGGACATCTGCACTCAAGCCCTGCTGCCATCACAAATGAAAAACATTTGGAATCCTTAATGTGATTTTTAATGGACATATGTTCATAACACAGTGCCACCAATTTGGCATATTTAGTGTCTTCTCAGGAGAAGCCCACAGTTTGTATAGCAAGATTGTGGGAGGTTAGGATTGCAGTGTGAGAAAATTTGCACAAGCCCTGCCTGACTATAATTTAATTGGCAGAAGCTAATGCTCCCAGTTTGGGGACTGCTTTCCTCCACTCAAAACTGAAGGCACACTAAGACAAATCTTGCAGTCTTACACTGCCAGTTTTAAGTGTTGATTCTGACTTGACTTGTGCTGCAATGATTGCTTTCTGGTCCACCCTTCTTTTGACACCTGAAGCATTGCTGGTTTACTCGCAGTTGTTATTTCTCACTATGACAACTTGTGGCCAGCAGGAAGTACTCGATATTTTTGTACTTCACTGAAAAAGGGATCTTGCTAGTATTACTGAAGATTATGCCCCATTTTATTTTAACCAAGTACTTAACGATACGTTTTAAAAAGAAAACACTTTGCCAAAATATCTCTGATCAGCTCCTCCAGCGCCACAGTATGTGGCCTCCAAGGACAAACACCACTGTCATTATTAAATGGTCTTTGATTTTACCTTTACTTACAGCAGAACTCCATCTGGAACAGTCTTTAGCACCTCTTACCCTACCAGATTTTTGTTTTCCTTTTCAGGAATGTTTGGCTTTGCAGTCCATCGAGGACACCCCTCTTACTGCACTATTTTCTTCCCTTCACATTTACAAAACATAATAAAAAGCTTTGCAAGAGAGATAGAGGATGCAGTCCCAGGAGAAGCGTTCCTGCAGTGAGACTCAGTTCTGCAGGAATTCAGACTTGCAGGGCAGGAAGGCAAGCTGCAATCCTGATCCACATTGCCCTGCCAGACCTGGTTTTTCAGGGATTGCAAGTCATTGCTGGCTGCATTGCCAAAAGCCTTGCTGGAAACATCTCACTGACTGTACAAACGTGAGCAGGTAATGAACATTCCATACACAGGAAACTCACCCATTTTGTTGCTTAAAGCAAGAGAACTCCCTGACAGTTAGCTGGGATTCCCAGATTTCCTGTTCTGCAAGCTGCTGTTGACAGTGTTTTACATGCATGCTGGAAGCTCCACCAATGTAAAAAGTGACAGGCTGGCATGAAAAGCATTGCCTCATCCAGGGGCTTTGCTGGGAGGAGGTGCAAACAGAATTAGATGACATGGCAGAGGGTTATTTCTACAGCTGCAATTTATTTGAAGTGCTTCAGTCTTCACACACCCAGACTACATGGACAAATGGAAGTAAATGCCTCTTCTTCATTAGCATGATGGTCTAAAATGGAGTAGGGGAAGGCAAAGAACTGAAAGACAGACATGAATGAATAGTTAGTGGCAAGACCTTAATATGTTTGAGGTCACACTCACAATTATAAAAGTAGCTGCAGTCGCTTGTATCACGGATGACCACAGCAGATCGAGGTATGTGCATGTCTGTATGTGCACACCTGCCTATGGTGCCTTCACACATCTAACAAAATGCACAGCTATATTTCTGAGCAGTTCTGTGCCTTTTCTTTGAAAAATAATACTAAAGATGGGTTAATATTTCATAACTCCCTCTTAGGACTCCTAATAAAAGAAAGCATAACATTTGAAGGTGGAGGTTAATTACTGAGTTGTTGATTCTCTGAATTTGTAGCAATAGACAATATTTGTTCAGTCTGCAAGAGCCTAAAGCAGACCATAAGCAAAAACGTTCTATCCTGCACTGAAGGTACCCCAACACTTAGATTTACATGGCTTGTTTTTTTCAGAATTGCATGGACAAAGATAAACCTTCCAGGTAGGTGGACGTAGTGATTATTCAGGCCTGTGAGTGCTCACTGTTGAACTTTACCCCTGGATCAAGCAATGTTCCCAAGGTGAGTAAACACACCTTGGACGAGCCTCCACTTCACAACCAACTAGCGAGCATCTGCCTACCAAATGTGCCAACTGTGCTTTGCCTGCATGACCCCTGTGCTCCTGGTTGCAGATACTCTTTGTACTCAACCTCTCCCACACACAGAGAAGTTAGGACACTTTTAGTTTCAAGGCCAAATTGGATCAAAGTTTGGTAAAACTGCTAATTTTTGTAACTGCTTCAAAACAGCAAACACAGGGGCTAGGAATCACTGCCTTCAGCATTCATTAATCAAACCTGTTAAATGATTACCTCGTTAGGGTTGACTACTCTGCATGATGACAGTGTGAGTGGCAGTGTCCCAGAAAACATCCAGTGGTGACGTGAAGGACAAGCCTTTGCCACCTCACCTAGTGGGATTAAGATTATTGTGAAGGATATTTAAGGAAGAAGGATGTTTCCTTGGAAAGCATTGACCGCAAGGGTACTCCAGAGCAAGTGGAACAGGATCAACCCAAAGGATAGCAGAATCCTCTCTGGCATCCAACTCAACCTTATAAAGACAGTAAGTAGAATGGCCTCTACTTTTTTCCATCTTGAAATTATCAGTGATCTAAGGTCTCTACATCGATTTTGAAGCAGAAGTACATGATCAGGTTGTGCTATACGTTCTCAGGAAGGTTTATTGGCAGCGGTTAGAACGCTGTAGTATGCTAACACTATATATTGTATTTTAGATTGTGATCAGTGTTTCAAAGCCATCAGCAAGATCCACTACAGGTTCAACAATGCCTCCAGAGCTGAAAGCTGAGGTAAATGTCATGCCCAAGGTTGTCCAGGGGAATTTGGAGAGCCTGCCTCCAGAAGCAAGGGATTTCATTGAAAGTAATGCCAAGCTGTGCCAGCCTGACAGCATTCACATCTGCAATGGCTCGGAAGAAGAAAACAAAAAAATTCTGGACATCATGGTAGAACAAGGCATGATCAAAAAGCTGCGCAAGTATGAGAACTGGTAAGTAGTCTGAAGGAAGTGAAGTATCTCAGAACTGCAGTATTCCTTGTCTAGCCTTTTAAAACTGTTTATAACCCTGCAATATTTGCTTTCCATGAACAGCTTGGCACTGTAGCTCATGTAGGTGAAATACTCAGGAAGAGCAAACTTTTCCCTTTATAAGTTAATATAAAGCCTATAATTCAATTGGACCGTCAACTGTGAGTGGTTCCTATTGGTTAGTTACATCGGAAAACTGAAATAATGTGATGAGACTTATGTAACTAAACATTAGCAACGGCTAAGTATTATTTTGCAAATACAACTTTTGAAGATTTCTACTGTTTTAGTCAATTAGTTTATTAATCAAATACTTTTTTTTTGTGGCATTCAAATAACTCTGTGGGTGTTCAAATATTATTCAGTACAGGCATTATTCATTCTGTGCCGATGAGCTCTGACTGTAATGTATTCAACAAATACTTTTTTCAAATACTTCATCATCTCTCCCAACTAACCCAACATGAAAGGAGAATATTAACAAGTATATATTCAGGAATTATGTGCTGACCAAAAGATCTTCATGGAAGAAATCTGCAAAGACTTTAGAATAACTAAGTGCAGGAATTTGGCAATCTGTTTGCAGACTATTTAAGAGAGAAAAGGGCAAGATTCACCAGATAAATTATTCATTGTTAATTATATGCTTAGCTGTAGTGATGATGGTTATGACAGCCCATCTAGAACATTTTTATACTTGTTGAAAATTTCTATGCACAGAGGTGAAAATGTAAAACAATCCTCTCTATTGTAAATAGATGGCAAAATAATTTTTGAGCGGAAAAAGAAACCCCTTTAATAAACTCCTTCACTTATTATGATTATATTCATTATTTCTTTTGTGATGTCTCTAACCTAAGTCGATCCATTAAGCTAGATTCTGATCCCACAGGCACTTACACCAACACTTAAAGTACTTGCCTGGCTTCCACTTTGCTTGAGGCGTCATTTTGTGGTCTTCATGCAAAACAACTTCACACTGAGAATTAAACAAGATTAACTTCTCCCTGAAAGTTAGCAGCAGAGAATTAGACTGAGATAAGAGGCAAAGGAGTACTAAACATGAACCAGAATTTTCTACACCATACTATTTGTTATTTGTACCTGAAAGTCTTGAAACAATTTGTGTAAGACGATGTATCTGACCGATTGGAGACCATCTGTTACGCTTGCTGTGCCACTGCAGGTTTTGCCTTACCAAGCATTGTACCCTTTCGTGATACACCAGCCCCACAGAAGGGAGTATATAAGGGCTGTGTTGATAATTCAAGTCCTTATTTTTTTGTGAAATGCAGCTGGTTGGCTCTCACTGATCCAAGAGATGTAGCAAGAGTCGAGAGCAAAACCGTCATCGTAACTCAAGAACAGAGAGATACCACTCCGATCCCTAAAAAGGGAGCGAGCCAGCTGGGTCGCTGGATGTCTGAAGAAGACTTTGAGAAAGCTTTCAACACCAGGTTCCCAGGCTGTATGCAAGGTAGGCAAGAAACGTTCAGTTGACACTAAGCTTCTAGAATTACAGAGACTCTGCTACTATTAGCTAATGTAATCTAAAGAATTATCTTTAGCTGAAGGTTTAGGTTTATACCCCCAATACTAGTACCTTTGCTGGTTTCATCTGGATCCTACCTGTGCAAGGACAGCCCTCGGACTTTTTCCAGCATTCTTCTCTTCATAAAGAGGGGAACAATAAGAGGAAAATTTGGGTGATTTTTTTCAGGAAGACACACAACGACTAAGCAACAGATAGAAACTGATGTGAGAATGAAGGACTTCCATGCTCAGCTATAATTTCAGGTTCCATGATTTACACCAGTGGAGAACTTGACCCCCACTCTCCTTTGCCACTGGGAAGACAATTTGTCTGAATGGCTGCTTCCAGCATTTAAGATAAAATTTCTCGCTACACATTACACGAAGCTACAGCTCTTTAGACATCATCAGAAACACCCTCGAGACAAAGAGCTTTTAAACGAGTGAGAAACAGCTGCCATGTTAATAAAGACTATTTCAAAAGTTCCTTGGTTTGTTTTTAACCACATCTTGCTACTCCTTGTTTTCCAGGACGTACAATGTATGTCATCCCCTTCAGCATGGGGCCTATCGGGTCTCCTTTGTCCAAGATTGGGATTGAGCTGACTGATTCACCATACGTGGTGGCCAGTATGAGGATCATGACACGGATGGGAACAGCTGCTTTGAAAGCCCTGAGAAGTGGGGAGTTTGTAAAGTGCATTCACTCGGTTGGTTGTCCTCTACCGCCAAAAGGTAAGTGACATTAGAAACTGTCACTGCTGGACATTCCCAGGGGCATGGTTTAGAGCTGGCTGTGTGTTCTCAGCAAATGGGAAACACTCGCCATAGAAGACAGGGGTAGTTTGTGCAACAGCATTAGGTTCAGAGCAAAGTGAAAGCATCGTGGAAATGACATTACCTTCCCTAGTACTGAGCTGGGGGTTTCTCTAACGCGTCTGGTACAGGTTCCTGTCAAAGGCTCAATGTGATGAAACAACAGCATGATCCAGCATGGGAACTGCTGCACTCATGAGCACAATGTTCTGTTTTGCAGAACCGTTAATCAACAACTGGCCATGCAACCCGGAGTTAACGCTGATTGCCCATCTCCCAGATCGCAGAGAGATCATATCATTTGGCAGTGGTTATGGAGGAAACTCTTTACTGGGGAAAAAATGCTTTGCTCTCAGAATTGCCAGCAGAATTGCCAAAGAGGAGGGCTGGCTAGCTGAGCACATGCTGGTAAGTGCTATTAAATCATGTGTGTTTGAACAGTCATTAAACCTTAAATTAGCTCAACATAAACACATCACATCTTGCTATCAATGAAATTAGTCTCATATGGATAGTTCTGCACCATTAGATATGAATATATCACGTGGCAGGCTTCTGAGGAACAGGAAACTGCTTGCAAGGTCAGGCGCCAAACATTTTAAAACAATACCTGTAAAACTAGAACACAAGAAAAGATTTGGAACTTCTAACAGAGACTACTTGTAGGCAGACCCATGTACTTCAACAAAGCCTAGACATCATCACTGTGTATCCGCATTGCCCCTACAAGTGTAATAGCAAGAGATTAATAAAAGTTTGAAAAATTGTCTTTTTAAAGAAGTCTATGTACTCAAAACTCTGAAAATATTAGATTTGCTAAATGAGTTCTGCTTTGTACCTTCCTGCCTTTACTTTCTACTGCCATTTAAATTTTCTATTGCCATAAAATACCATTGAAAAAATTAACTTTGAAGTGCGTAAGACAGCTCCGAGTATTACAGACATATCCATACATTAAGCGCTTTGACTTCCCTCAAGTTATGCAGCCAAAAGAATATTGACTGGTTTCGCTCGGTCTCAGCTGAGAAATGCAGCAGTACACAGCCTGGGTATCTTTAACGAGCAGAATAAAAATAAATGTTTGAATTATATACATGCCTGCCATTAAAAACTGAACTCCTTCCAGATATTCTAAGGGCAAGAAGACTAGACATTTTGATTAATGAAGTACAGTTTGAATTGTTTGTCAACTACATGATGTAGTGCTTCTTCTGTAGGAAGAAACGTGCGTAATTAAATATTTTGTCATTACTACTTGCTGGGAAACAATCTTCCAAATGACTGCGTTCAACAGTTATTTTAATTTTTCAATAGATCCTGGGCATTACTAATCCAGAAGGTGAAAAGAAATATTTTGCTGCAGCATTCCCCAGCGCATGTGGAAAAACTAACTTAGCCATGATGAACCCAAGCCTGCCAGGATGGAAAATTGAGTGTGTGGGTGATGATATTGCCTGGATGAAATTTGATGAACAAGGTATGGAATTGAAATTGAAATTGGCTTTAGATACAGCAAGATATGCCGCAAGGTTTTAGGTAGAATGAAAACATTTTGATTTACTTTACATTGTCATTTAACTTCCAGGCAACTTAAGGGCAATCAACCCAGAGAATGGCTTTTTTGGTGTCGCTCCTGGAACCTCAGTTAAAACAAACCCCAATGCTATTAAAACCATATTCAAGAACACCGTTTTTACCAATGTAGCAGAAACCAGTGATGGAGGTGTCTATTGGGAAGGTATTGATGAGCCATTGTCACCAGGAGTAACACTGACTTCATGGAAGAACAAGGAATGGACCCCGGACAAAGGTAACCTGGCCCACTGCAGTCTCTCTTGGCTCTCTTTGCTGAATTCAAGTTAGTTCTGTCATTATGACCTTTCCATCGTGTTCTGTACAGGAGAACCTTGTGCTCATCCCAACTCACGATTCTGCACTCCAGCCAGACAGTGCCCCATCATGGACCCTGCATGGGAGTCACCCGAGGGTGTCCCCATTGAAGGGATCATATTTGGAGGTCGCAGACCTGCAGGTAAGAGATGCAGCAGCTGCACAACATGGCTCAAGTGCTGACTACAGAAGGGCTGAAACACAGCTAGGCACAGACATAGGTTTGTTTTCACAGCTGCAAAAGCAAGTTGGTCTGTCTTCTCCATCCATGTCAGCCTTCAACACACACACTTATGGCTACCGGTATTTCAATGTCTGAATTGTTCGATCTTAACAATAAAGGGCTGGAGAGAGATCAGGACCCACTAGTCTGGGTAATACAGCACAGATAGAGCACACTGCTACACTTGTCTCAATTTACTTGCAGTTTAACTAGGTCATATAGAAAACAGTTAGAAATATGAACCAGTTGTAGACAGTTTACAGAGAAGTAAATAAAATAAACAGAATTGTTATATGTCACCTGAAATAGGAAAATAAATAGAAGTAATGCTGGGTCTGAGTCTAACATCAAGACTACATAATCCTATTGTGACCAGATTCTATTTCCAGTGCAATCTTCTGGGAATTCTGAGGTCCTGAGTATCTCCCACTGAGCAACTAAACATGGAGGTAACATGTAACTGTACTCAGGAGCCTGTTTTGATAACCTTTATATAAACTTCTTTGCCATAAGAGGGCAGGAAATCAACCAACTAAAAAAAACAAAACAGAGTTTTGGCAGCACCTCAGGAAACAAAATCTAGTAGGTATAAAAATGTCTCTGGACCTTCTAATTACTGAAGTGATCTTGTTCTTTTCAGGTGTGCCTCTCGTATATGAGGCCTTTAACTGGCAGCATGGAGTATTTATAGGAGCAGCTATGAGATCTGAAGCAACAGCAGCTGCTGAGCACAAAGGTAAATCAAAATTTAATCTGCCTACCTGTATTAAAAACAATCCTCTCCAGACTGCTTGCGTTCTGTCCTCCTCCCTCGCTCTTTCACATTTCAGTCTTGGCAGCTCATTTTACAACCTCTGTTTTCATAAGAGAAAATATTTGCACTGGAATTAAAAGCCAAATTCTCTGTAAAAGTCAAATTAGGCAAAATAATCCCCTAGGTGACAAGCATACAGAACAGGGTGCAGTCACGGGATTGCCAGAAGCTTTCATACAGAGTTCTTGTTACAGTCTGGGATTCACAGATTCATAGAATGGTTCAAGTCGGAAGGCACCTTCAAGATCATCTAGTTCCAAGCCCCCTGCCATGAGCAGGGACACCCCCCACTAGACCAGGTTGCTCAAGGCTCCAAGCCAATATGGCCTTGAACACTTCCAAGGAGGGAGCATAAATAAACTTACATTAATCTTCTACTAGAGCTCAACATAAACACATGACCGATCAAAGCCAGCTTTTAAGGATCTTCATTTAAGCTGCTTGACCTGAGATTTAATAAATGTAATGTTTACTGACTACAAAAATTAAACCAATCTGTATCTTTTTTCATACACCAAAGATAATGTTCATATTGTTTGTTAAAGCTCTTTGGTTCACATACAGAGGAGTGGTTAAGGGACCATCGGTACTAACTAAATCCTGGGATGATCAGAATCTTTGTGCTTTAGAATGAACATGCTATTTATTACCTTACATGCTCCATTTGTGTTTGAAACAGGGAAAGTCATTATGCACGATCCATTTGCCATGAGACCTTTCTTTGGCTACAACTTTGGCAAATACTTGGCCCACTGGCTCAGTATGGCACATCGTCCAGCTGCAAAACTACCAAGAATCTTTCATGTTAACTGGTTCCGGAAAGACAGCCAAGGGAAATTCCTGTGGCCTGGCTTCGGAGAGAATTCCCGTGTGCTGGAGTGGATGTTCAACAGAATTGAAGGGAAAGCTGCTGCCAAGTCAACTGCCATTGGTTACATCCCTGCTGACACTGCTTTGAACTTGAAGGGTTTAGAGAATGTCAACTTGACAGAACTGTTTGATATCTCCAAAGAGTTCTGGGAAAAAGAGGTAGAAGAAATCAAACAATACTTTGAAGAGCAAGTTAATGCTGACCTTCCCTATGAAATAGAAAGGGAAATGCTTGCCTTAGAGAAGAGGATAAAACAGTTGTAGCTGATCAAAACCACAGGTATTTATCAATTCACACACTCAAAGAGAGGACAAACACATTTTAGCAAATCACCACTGGAAACATAAGAGCACACTGATGCGCAGGGGGTTATAATGAAAGTGGGTCTTACTTAGAATATAGCTAGGGGCATTCCAGAATTAACTCCAGACCTAGTGATTTATAACTACATCAGTTGTGAATAGGCGAGCAGCAGTGGAATGTATGTACGTGCACAGTGTTCAAAACCCTGATCTGTCACTTCCATGTACATGTAGTCATGAAGGGTGTGAATTATTTACCTAGCTCTGCATGCACAATCCAAACCAATCCAGCCTTTAAGGTGTAGCCCTTTGTTTCTATCACTCAAACCTCTAGAGTCGCAGCCTCTACAGGAAAGAAAAAAAGATTAGATGCTGTATATATGTGTTACCTAAACATATTTCACAGCTAAAATATTTTGTAGAAAAATGCAGTTGTAACTTTTATCAGAGTGAAAGATGACTTTGTATTACTAATGTGTATTTAAGATATTGCTATTATATACGACTCACGGTCCTGAGATTTCCAGATGTTTTGAATGGCCTCTTTAAACTATTGAAATAAATGTTTATACAAAATACGACCTCGTTTCCAATGTTCACACTTTACAAACGGCACACACAGAAATTTGGCCTCCTGTCAATACCCTGGCACAGGGAGAAACTCACATTTGGAAGTTAGATGTCAACTAACACTGACCTGCTACTCCTAAGCCAACTAATTTAAGTTGCACACTGTCTTCACAACTTTCATTCAAATGATAATGATCCAGAAATTCTGATACTTCAAGAAGTCCTCCAGCTAGTGAGTGAGTTGTTCTCCATAACTGGGTATTGCTAGTTACTCCAGGCATGTGTTAAATAAATTGCCCGGTATGAAGCCCCATATTAGGACCTTGCTCATTTGCTAAACTCAAAGGATTTGTCTCTGTTACAGAGTACTTTGACTTCTGCAAGCGTAACTACAGGAGCTGCTGAAGTAAAGATAGTTTGAGAAATGTTTTCTGGGTTTGTTGAAAGGTCTGAAGCCTTAGAGCTCAATGAAAATAGGGGTAAAAGCCTACGCTGGCTTTCTTGTAGATCCAAGATACTAAACCCCTCCATGTTCTGCCAATTAAAGGTGACCTTTCCATGCTTCCCATGTCCCTTGCAGGTATCCTTTTTCACTTTGAATGCTTGAACTCCCCAACTATATTGCAAATATTTGCTTAGCAAAAAGAAAATCACTTACATTGTGTAATAAGACTTTTTATAGACACCACTTCCTTGCTAAACAAACAGTACCAGGGCTGGTCAACAGATGCCATTCGAAGTCTGCTAGGAGACGTCACATAGCCTGCAAATCCTCTAAATACCCCCTTGACTCCATGTTTAGGGCTTAACACAAACACTATCAATTCTGAAGTGAATAATACGGCATAAATCAATAGACAGATCAAGCAAAAAACCAGACAATAGAGAGCTCTGATGAAAGCAGAGGAGAGCAGTGCAGCCTCTGTAGGCTGATCATCAGTTGACCTGCTTGCTGGTCAGCAACCACATCTGGATGGATGCAGGTCTCTTCCAAGGTCATCTTTAGCCTTTGTACTCTTGAGAGGGTTCAAAATTAAAAGAAAAATCGGGATGAAAGGCAGTAAATAAGTCAGAGGAAATGAGCTAAGAGGGACAACTATAAGCACTCATCAGACTCAAGGACTATGATCATGTGTATAAAATAATTTATGAAGTGATTCTACAACTAGTTCATGAAAGGCTTGGGCCATTCCCAAACCAATATGACAGTATCAGACCTGGCATTTGGAGAAGTCCAAGGAAACACAAGCAGACCTAAGAAAATCTTCATGCTGAGAGTGTTATGGCCAGATACAGTTTCAGAGTTTATGGGCATCATGAGAGGACCCTAAGCAGTGCAAAGATGCTCCAGCCATATTTTGAAAGGCTGGCCAGGAGATACATAGAAGCTCAGAGTTTTTCAGAGTTGTCTGAACAGCTCCAGTGTGATGCTGTGCGTTCTCAAATACAAACAAGCTCTACAGACTGAATATTACAAAAGAAACTACTCATATTTCAAAGACCCAAGCCCAGCAGGTGAATGGACATGGGATAAATAAGTGACAGTTGTCCCATTAGGACACTGCTGGATGAGGAGATAAGTATCAGCACTGTGGGCCAAAATAAGCGTCATCTTGCAGCACACACCCAACTAGCAAGACTGACATTTTACAGTGTTAGCTGCCCTGAGAACGTCACACCCCAGCACAAACATGGGATTTCATCTTCTCTTTAAACCTTTGCTTTCTCCTTCTCACCCCACAACGCTGGCAGACTTCTCTTCCCTCAGCTGTCTCTGCCCTTGAGGTTCCCCTCTGGGTGTTCCTCCCATGACCCATGGAAAGTGACTATCACAAGCTCATCTGTCCAAGCATTACAACCATGTGGTGCTTCCCACCACATGCACCTTTGCAAACACTGCTCGGAGACTAATGGGCACGCAAACCATTTGGAAACTACTGAAAATAGGGAGAAAATCTGCTGGACTGTTAAAGCTGAGAACAAGAAAATAATTTATTGGGTGAGCCATTCAACAGCTCCTTTGTATGTAAATATATCCACAACCCATGAGCATCTATGGGGAGTACAATTTACATTCTGAATGATCAAAATGTTTAGTATTGGCAGAGAAAATGTTTTAAAAGAGAGAAGGCGGAGGTTTAAAATTTAGAAACTTAGTCAACCATGCCAGATTATGATCTCAACTTCTCTCCCTCCAACAAATACTATGCTCCATAAACCCAAAATGAATTAGAATATAATGCTTTTTAAATTGAAATTTGGAAGATTCCCTGATTTTTAGAAGAAAGAGGGGAAGACCACAAATGCAATAAATTTCAACAAATTAGTACAGAAATATAAAACTTGGCCTATTAACTGGGATTCAGAGCAGGGAAGCACAGGAAGGACTAACACATGAAGCACATGAAGCTCACGAAGCCATAACATTTGCAACAGCTGTGTTATGAAATGCACTCGGTGTTCTGGGAAGGGAGAAACAAAATACTTTGTGAAAACACTTGTGGATGTACTCGTGTCTGAAGAGAGACAAAATCAAGATCACAGCTTAACCATTAACGTGATTGAGGATATGGCCTCTGGTTTCTTGTTTATGCCACGATTCACTGAACAAGCCAACACAGCGATGGACTCGCTGCATCCAGGGGAAGCTGTACTCAACTCCCTTAAATTAGTGCCGTCCTTCTAAATGACCTTTATCTGCTCAGATTGAATCCAGACCTTTTGCCCAAGTTCTTCACAGAGCTCAGACCCAGACCTTGGTCGGATCTTTGCCCAGGCTGAGGAGTCTCCAAGCTTGAAGCCATCCTTTGCACTAATTTCTAATGTTTCAAGGTCAATTTTTTACTGTGTTTTGTCTTGCTCCTTCAAATCCCTTTCTCAGGTGTCAGTCTCAGTAGCAATTACCTTGAGCAGATAAGATATCCACAGACCTGTATTCTGTCAACATGATGAAGGTTAAACCAAATAAACAAACAGAACTGAAGAGCAGCACTCAGCTTGCTGCAGAACCCTTACTGGGGAAAAAAGTGAAACCCAGCTTCAAATCTCTGATAATTCTGTGATGATAGGGCTATTTTCAGGAAAAGGAATGGCATTTGTGTTCTGGGAAACACTGTTTTCCAAAAACCTTGGCTACCATAGTAACATGATTTATTCCATACTTGCTGAAGTATAGTCAATTAGCTCCCTAACTGAAAGACAATTATCGTAACTAGAAGCGTACCTGGCGAGAAGACTACTGCCATGCTGCCTATGAATGGCAGAGCAGGCTGCTCTAAATTCCAAATTAGTAATCATTATTGTCGATCATGGAGGACATTTCTGGCAGTGGTTTAACTCCAGCAATACAAAAGGGCACATTTGTCAAATGGATGCTGGCAAACCCCCGTCACTGAGATTCCAAAACACGTCCTGCCACATCTGTGAATCTGTATGTGAAACAGCTAGGTGGAAAAAAAAAAGAAAGAGGAAAATTAATTGCTATTGTATGCTGTGACTGCGTCCTGCAGCCATCACGAATAAAACTTTTGGCTGCAAGACTTTAGAAGAGAAGGATTTTGTGAACAAATTTCTTTGTGAACAATCCTCATATATTAACCTGCACAATTCAGGTTTTAATGGATCCTTGCGATCACAAACGTTGTTAGAACGCCTTTGTTGTGAGAGGTCACACGGAAAATCTAAGTTGTCTCTATCCAGCATGAAGGGCTTTCTGCTGCCCTTCATTACCACCAGGGACACTGGCCACCTCAGCATTTATTTTCCTCTTCCTTATACTCACTGCACTCAACTTGCTGGGGCCTTTCTCCTGTGTGTGACCAGAGGTAGGTTCTGAGATTATTTGACTCCAGCTCTCATTCAAGCAGGTAAGCAGGACTCTGTGTAACACAGATCCCATTCTTTGTGTCTTCTTTGGACATGTCAGATACTGGCTATCGGAAAAGAGAAAACAGCTGTGTTCATTCTCCCAAAGGAAGATCACGTTGTTGGTGCTGTTGCTACATAGCTTCAAGGCTCTCTATTTAGGCTAAAAAAAACCCAACTTTGTAAAACTGCTGAGTGGTTTTTTATTGTTGATGCTGTCCTTTTTTGTTTTTAAACCACGTTACTAGTTTTTGTTCTTTTTCTTGTTTAGCACCACAATGTTATTTCCCAGGTTGAGACGGCCAACAGTCCTTCCCAGAAAACTGCTGATAAACAGCTGCTCTCCAGAATAAACTAAGCTCATCCTCCATGGAAAACAGCTTCTAGGATCACAATTAATAGGTCTGATCTACGCTTTGTGTAGTTTTGGGGGACTAGCACTAAACTGAACTTTTCCTCCACCTCACCTTGTCAGAGAAATCCTAGGAAGGCTCTGTCACCATGGTGGAGGCTGGCACAGCAACAGCATGTGCATACCAATGCCATCGCAGCTATGAATGTGAAGAGCACAACAAAACCTCATTTTATCACTGGAAACCATCACTATATTTATCTGTGTCTTCCTGAACAGATGAGAAACTTCCCATGGTGTTCTGGAGCTCCAGATCCTAGAGCAGCTAAGAATAGCCGATTTAAATTTACCCAAGGTTGGGAAGAGAGTGAAACCTAAATGCTACAAGATGATGCCAGTTCAGCTCTCTCTGAAGGCAACAGAGCCTTGCTTGCAAGTGGCATGGAGAGAAATTCCAGCCCACAAGGTGAACAACGTTGTCATCAGTATCCAGTAACACTGCAAAAGTGGTAGGACTGCACACACAGCTAAGCCAAGAGCTGTACAACCATCCTAGGAGACAGAAGGGTGGTGACACCCTAGTGAACTTTCTGGAGGTGACTGTGCCTTGCACTGACTCACTGAGCAATTTGACTATTATGTTTCTTTCCCTATAGCACGTTCAAATATGACCAGGCTAAGGTAAGTGTGCCTGAACTTCTGTTCCACCTCTGTGCCTGGGGTGCCGTAATGCTAGTTGAGGTTAGCCACACAGCACTGAAAGCAGAGGTCCCACTGGCTTTGGCAGTGACAATCTGTAAGCTCTTTGAGGTTTGGTTTTGTACATTTGGTCTGGTTTTGCCTTTCAGTTCAGGATACTCTAAGCAGTTACTTAAAGCTCCAGAGGTAGCCCCTAGAAAAAAAAGGTGCTGCTATAAATTTAACTAGGATAGCAGATGGGAAAGGGAGAGGGAGGCTGTCTGAGAACTGTGGGTTGACTGGTGGTCTTAGAATATAAAGCCAATATCCTTCTGACACTAGTAAGTAGAAGCAGGCCTTGGAATCAGTGGAGTTTTCTTGGTCTTTATTCTAGAAAAGACAGAAATCTGGCTCTGTTTCATCATAGTTATCTACACTCAGGCATCCCCCCACCCTTGAAGGAGATTAGTAATGATAATGCATCTGGTACCTGCCCCAGCAATAACAGATCTGTGTGGAGAAGCTTACAAGAAATTGTTTGGACTTCTGCCCAGTCCTAGAAGTCCCACCAACCACTTCCAAAAGTCCCATCAGTTTTTATGGCTTGTCTCTCAAGAAAGCTGCTGAAGCCTACAAGAAGGAGAGACTTTAAAAAGAATTTTTTTCAGACATTTATTTCTGGCCAAATTATGATTGCTTGGAGGAAAAAGAAGCCGCCATACAAATCTTGTTAGAGTCTTCAGCAGGAACTCACAAACCTATGCAGAACTGAGATAAGCTAAAAAAAGCAATAGCATCCAGGAAGGAAAGACAGACCAGCCAACCAAATGCAACTCTAATTTCAACCCGTGACAGACCCCTGGGGCAACTCCAAAGCCACTTAGCACAAGCATGGAGCTGGGCCAGGAAGAGATGCTGGCACTTGGAGAGCAGCTCTAGCAAGTCCAGACTGCAATTCGGTGATTTGCTGAGGGTGACAGACATGGACAGGCTTGTTACCCCAGTACCACGAACGCACAGCTCCCTGTCTCCAAAATCCTCCCAGTCAGCTAGCTCCAGGGACACTATGATCCCCTAGCTCCCTGCACAGCAGAGCATGTGCCGTGTGCGTGAGTCGGGAAACCAAGTAACAGCACATCTGTTAACTACACAAAAAACACGCTGGCAAGCCTCGGTGTGGCTTGGCAGGGGAACCTGTATCAACTGTCTGCAGTCCAAGGTCTAAAGGGCAATCTGCCTTCGGAGACGCCTGCAACTTCAAGGAATTGTGTCCTAGAGTGAAATCAGTGCCTCTACAGTGCACAGCCTGCACTGGGTCAGCAATAAACGCTAAGCGAAGCCCATTCCTGCTTCATGCCACACAGCAGGTGAATTTCCCGGGAGAACTGAGGTAACAAAAGCAAGCAGAGCATGCATCCCAGTGTCCCTCTGAGCCCTCTAACAGACCTTGCCAGAGGGACAGCTCTGCCAGCATAAGGACACAGAGTACAGAATGACATGGGAACTTCTAGTACAGCAGGGACTGGAAGGTGCCTTTTTTTTTTGCAGGGATACAGTGCAGGGAACTGCCAGGAAGGTGACTGCAGTGACTGCAGGACTGCCTAGGGGTTCCCAAACATCACTGCTCAGTACTGTAGGAAGGCTGCAAGGGAGGGGGGACCAGATAATTTCTAGAAGTGACAGCTAGAAAACTCCCCGCAGGCTATGTCACACTGCTGCGATGTCTCCAAACAAGCAGCTTTACCCCACATAGCTAAACCCATAGAAATAGAAGCCTTTTCTATTCCAGTTGCTGGAGAGCAGCTCTCAACCTTCAAGCCCTGATGAATGTGTTTGGTGGATGCTGTCCCTGCTGCAGATGCGGTGGGAAGGTCACGGGGGACACCTGTTCCCAAGACATTTGCAGTAGGGTTGGTTTTATTTGAGCCATGAATTTGAGCAGAAACCATGTTGCACCTCAAATGTCACCACTAGGCAGAAAGTCATGAATCCTTAGCAATCTTCCAAGCAGAAAATGAATATACAGCATGAGAAACACTACAGCTGTGACTGCATCAGTGAAGCCATTCACAAATGCAGTGCAACATATCCAACTGCAGTCAGCTCTGTCTGCAGGTTGCTGGGTCTTGCGCCCATCCTTCTCTCCTTCTGCTGATTGTCTGCTTCATTGTTAATTCCACTTAATTTAGGTGGAATAAGAGATTGATTTCTTATGTATCCATTACAAACCAAATTGTTTCTTTACTACAGTGAGGATCATATTTCATAAGCAAGTCACAGAAAATTAAAACCATGCCTGTTGCTTTGATGAAATAAGGGAGAGAAATGCTGTAGGGGAAGGCAGAGACAGCTGGGGGCTGTCATGCAACCAGTGGTGCAAGTTAACTCTTTGCAGGTACTCAAGGCTCCCACAGCTGACAGTTTTCCTCCCCCAAACTTCTGGCTGTAGAGCTAAGCACTCCCTTATCACTAAACCCCAAGAGCAGCTAAGACAAGAAGGAATACATCCCCTCTGAAGAAAGTAGGTCAGTGACGCTGGTGGGTGGTGGTTATGCTGCAAACAGCAGGTTTGCAACCTGTCTGCATAGAACTGGACACCTCTCAATGTTAGCTCTGCTGAAATGAGGTTGTCTGGTAGTTACTGTTGCTCGGTGCATGCAACACTGGAACCCACAGCACCAGCCACATGCTAGTCCAAAAGTTCTTGCAGCATAAGTATTTCCAGGCCTTGGGCATATTGACTACTGTGCTTTCCTGCCAGGCGGGGGGATTCAGGGGAACCACATTTGCCTGGAGAGATAGCAGTGTTCACTTCCCGTGGTTTACATTAGTACAGCAGCACCTTAGCCAGATCAACACCTAGTTAGCAGTGTACTGTGACTTGGATTAGATTATAAATTAAATCCACGGAGTGTGTTACTAAGAATACATGGACTGCTCTATGAACCTCTCCATGAAACAGAGAGGGCATGGGTCCTCTGAAAAATAATCCAGATAAGTACAACAACTTGCAGGACATTGCAACATCCAACCCAAAGTTCATAGACTACTTCATTAACAGGCTGATCTCTAGGAATTGCAGCAAAACAAAACCTCTGCCATTTCCCTGTCAGAATCAAAAGGATCAGCGAGTTTTCATTGTACAGAATGTTTTTTTTATAATGCAGGTGTATTTATGTAAGAACAAGGACAGAGAACAAGCAAAGCCATCACAACAGCAAGCAGACTATGAGAGTGCAAAGCAGCACAAGAGATCACTTCAGAGCTGTAATTCATGTCTAATCTGTTAATTCTCTGAGCAAAAACTACCTGCCTTCCCTTCTTTGGAATAAGAGTCTTCCATTGTGAATAGAGACCATATTACAGTATCTTGCAAGTCTGTGCCACCTGCAAAGTCTGCCCTGGCCCAGTGACTTCCTGTGTTTCTCTCTGAAGTTAAGGCCAAACAGCTTACCCCACTAGTCATTCTTAGCACCAAGTAAGCACACTGCAAACACAAGCACCTTACCAGCCTCCTGCCCTGCTCTGGGAAGAGGCCAGCCAGCAAGCAACAGGCATTTGCCAGTTTGCTGCAAAGAGGTTCATAACAGGCAAGCCAAGGGAAGTCCTCTTAAAACTCGATGGCACTTCTGCCCTGATGATTCTCAGAATGGGAAAACAAGTTTTGTAATCCAGTGGGAAAGACGGAAATGGGATCCTTCCAGAAATATCTGGCATCATCTCTCCAGCCCCCACCTCCAAAAGTGCTTGTCTCAAGCTGTGCCACTGGGAGATTTGCTCCTTTCTGCTGCTTTCTGTACTGGCTGCTACTATATTGAACTTATTTATGCAATAAAGAGTCCAACACACACTCTGTGTACAGAAAACAAACAGCTCCTAGTTCAGCTAAAGTGGCCAAAATTCTCAGCCTCTTTAAAGTTCTGCCACATAAGAAAATTCAACTCTCTGTTATGGGAGATGCTTTATGCTGCTTTCTGGTCTGCCGTGCTGCTCCTTCACCTGCCTTTGTCAGAAACACAGTCCTCTGTAACTTCTATCAGCATTTTCATGATTATCAAATATATAACATAACTATTTTCAGTAAGTTTCTTCTTTGGAAAGTATTCTCCAGGAGTTCCATCAAGTATTTGTTTTGCTGATACATTGGATAAGACAGTCACAGACCCCTTTAGAAACACAGGAACATTCATTTGCACTTGCACAAGAGAGCCGACTCACCACTCTAATATTTTAATGGCACCACTGGATGTTTTCATTAGCTGCATCTGCCACTATGACAGCAACAATAACTCCCAGACAGCAGTCGAGACAAGACACAGTAATTAGGTCAAACCTTCAGGACAGAACTGTCATCACTATACACAAACGTAAGTTACTCTTCCACTGGCCCAGCTCTGCAAGATGTGCTATTGCATGGGGTTGTCTAAGCAGGATAAAGAACTGGAAGAAATTAGGGTAATTCTGCCTTTTGCTGTTCTTCACAATTACCCTGTGTTTAATTGATCTTGATTAATTATTTAGGGTAAATGGAGCTTTCCTGACCTACCGGCAACATGTAAACTGATTAACTTTACAAAGCCAGTGAAATGATCTGCACAGCGAGATCAGCTCTTGTGATGTATTATTTAGGCCAAATTACTTGTGTCACTGCCAGTGATGTGCTGCCAAACACAAGACAGTGATCAGGAAGGTGTGGTGCACATCCCCTCAGGCTGGGAGTTAGACTCCCCCAGCCCCTTAGCACCAGTGGGAAGGGAGGAGTGGTAGAAGTCAATGCCTCCTGGGGCTGCATCCATATGAGCTCAATGAAAGAGAAGGAAAATAACCACTTGCACGGTGGGACGAGAGCTGGGAGCACATGGGGAGCTTCAAGGAGACAGCAGAGCAGTGAGGAGGAATGATGCAACCATCAAGGGTAGATTTGAGCAGCCCAGTGGGATCAGGCTGGAAGGTGGTTAGCAGAGCAGCCAGCACAGTCCAAACCCCAGGAGCAAATCCAGACTTGCCCCTTTGTCTGGCTCTGTGTTGGCTGTCCTGTCACAGTCTCCCATCAGTTACATCACTAGAGGTTATAGGGCAAGACAAGTTTGTTTTGTGCAGATAATGTCTATCTTTGCTAGAATTCAAGCCTAGATAAAAGCCTGATTCTGGTTAGATTTGGGTCGAGCTTTGCAATAGGGGCAGCAGTGACTTATCCAGGCTAATAGGCAACGTGCTAAATTGAGTCCTGGAATAACTGATACACATTAGAAGAAAGTGATTTGTTTAGATGATATCTATGGTATTCCCCATCTCTGCTGGCCAATGGCTAAGGCAGCTACACAGATAAATTAGAAGAAAAGACTTGTCATCACTTTGGCTTCAGGGGAGAAGCAGATAAAGTGTAGAAGGCTGTAAGTGAAATCCTTCTCCAGGCTCCCATGCAAAGAGAGACTCGGGCAAAGGCTGCTCAGCTACAGCAGAAATACTGCTCTGGTTGTTTGAAATAACAGCACCCCAAGCACAAACAGGACAATAACCTCCCACCTCCATATAAAGCTCCTCGTACAGATTGCTTAGAGTGAAACCAGGCTAGACAGAACAGTTGGAAAGAAACAGAGGCACTGAGAAACAGAGACCTCTACCTTGGAGGCACAGGGATGGGTGGGAGACCCAGCAGGAGGTGCATCTTTAGACACAATCCAAAGCAGCCTCCCCCCCGCCCCAGGCTGGTTCTGTATGAGGATGCTGTTAGCTTATGAAATAGAGGCAAGAAGGATGCCAGCTCACAGGCCAGCACCACTAGTGAGGTCCCCCCCACTGCATGTAGGAAACAACATCCAGCAGAACTATTCTGTGCTGCTACCACCATGCAGGAGGAAAAGCACAGAAAACAGGAACATCGCTGATCTGCAGGACGGGCTAAGCCCCATCAGCTGTGCACAGAAACCCCAAATCCTTCAGTCACGGAGAACTTTCTTAATGATCTGGCTATGCCACAAGAGGCTTTGAAACCATCTCCCTCCTTTCTAAACAGACATTCATAAAGTCTCAGGAGCCACATTACAAAAAAAAAAAGATAGAGGCTTTCTGCCAAATTGTTGAGACTTTAGGGTTCTCCCCACCCAGTTTCTTTTACATCCCAGCAATTTCTTCCCTGTATTTATTTCTACTCGGTTTTCTACCTCTGGGACCTTAGTAAGCCATCAAACCTGGATTAAACATGCCATGAAAGAATTCGAGCCTTGACATGGCCAAAATACTGGTTTCCAATGAAACAAAACAAAAGGCTAGAATGAAGTTACTATTTCAGCAGCTCATGCAGCCATGTAAATAGATGTTGCCAAGGGAGACTGAGCAGAGATAAGACTCCACCACCCCTCCGGAGCTCACAGAGGAAGCATGCAGATCCAAACCCCATTTCCCAGCAGCATTCAGCACTCCAGCTTTAGCTGAAATGGCGAGTTAGCCACAATGTTTAAAGGGACAGATAAATCAGGCTTCCCAGCTAGGCACCAGAAAGACAATTCCTCTTGTGATGGGTTTCGGTTCTGAGGCAGAGGACATCTGCAGTCTCCTGCCTGTAAGGAAAGGAACTGAGCAGACCTCAAGACAGACCCAGCAAGAACAAGAGCAAACAGTGGGTTTTTCTTAATTAAAAAATATGCATTTCTTTGGATGATAATTTTCACTGGCCACCCCCAGACCATACAGGCTGCCTCATTCCAACTGCTCCACAACTGAAAACTATGCAGAGGGAGCTGGCAAAGGTGGAAGAGCAAAGCCTCACTGCCTGAGATACTGAGGATGTGTTGAGGAGCCACAGGCTGGGAGGTTCAGGTGGAACATCAAGAAAGTTTCTCCTGGAGGGTTGGTGCAATATAGTGAGGCTGTCTAAAAGGCTTCCAGGCCAAGATAGAGCTGTCCCAAACCAGAGCTGGCAACATCTCAGAGACCAGACTAGAGCTTCGCCGAGATCCCTCTCACCCAGCACTTCCATGAACACAAAGGGAATCAGTGCAATAGGAGCTGAATTACAAGAACGACCACAAAAACACAACCACCAGGTACAGAAAAGAAGTAGCTCTAAACCAAGTGGATTTATCCCTGTGTATTAACACTGAACCTGATAAAGCCTAACTACACATTTGTTTTAATTAAGAGAAGGGGGCCACTTGGCAGCTCCCCTATCAGTTCTTCTCTCCCAGGGACAGCCACACTAGGCAAAAAAACACTCAGGAATGCAACTCCAGCTCACCTGCTGGCATAACCTGTTTGTTCTCCAACATGCTGGATTCCTGTTTGCAGCCAGCTGTATTGTCTGTACTTTGGTCCAGGAACATTTCACCTGCATGTTCAAACTCAGCTCTACTGCCCCCAGAGCAAACACTGTGTTTACAGAGGACAATGCACACATCACTTTGTTCGGTGAACTGATGGACATAGAGACTTGATTCGTATTCAGCCTTTTTGGGAAATAATTCTTAGCCCCCCCCGGCTCACTATTTATAGGCAGAAATGGTACAGATCTTAGTGAGGGCAGTCCCAAGGGAGACCTGTGCCAGACAGCAGCACTCCACTGCCATGAACTGTTTGAGGGTGTGGAAGTGCATGCAGGATTTCAGGACAGCTTCAAGGAAAGAGCTGGATGCCTCCAGCGAACAACAAAAGCACCCCATGCTCTAAGCCATGTTTCAGGGCTGGGATCAGGACAGCAAGTCACCTAGACAGACTCATTGGCTCATTCACGTCTCCCAGTTTCTCCACACCACGTTGGCACAAATGACATCTCTCCCCAGTGCCAAGGGAAACAGCCTTTGAGATCCCAGCTGCTCCCTCCTATGCAGGGCCACCACTACCCACCAACCATGGGGTGGGTGTGACACATTCTGCATGAAGCAGTGCGAAGTCCCTTCACACAGGGCTGGTGCCCACCCAGCTGTGACAGGCTGCTGTGAGCAGAGGGCAGGCTGTCTTGGGTCACTTAATCTCAGCTGCATTAAAGAAAGCAAGGATTTGGGGGTTCTGTAACTAAATGCTTTGTTTGTTTTAAAAGTACATCTTGTTTCAGAGTGCTTCAGGTAATCTCTGAAGGGAAGTTCAACATTAATAGTGCAAAAGTCCCCCAAAGAATACACAAATGTGCACCGGTTTAGGAGGGGGAAGCATGACATCAGATCTTGGATTGCCCCTGCTCAGATGAACTGCAATCACAGACCACAGAGATGCCTTTAGCTCAGACTGCTTTAGCCTAAGCCTGTTTCACTAGAGGCTAAACTATCCCCGGCACACTGAGGAACGTTGGGACAGTTCCTGTGGCTCAGCTAATATGACCATTAAGCTACAGTGTCTTGCCCATGCATTGGAGCCCTTCACTATAATCAATGTTTAACCCCAGTAACCTAAAATGACCCAGCAGAGAGACACCTCATGTCCAGATACCTGCCAAAGGGTTTAGAGCAAACCTGAACAAACTTTACCTCTGATGGTAAGGTGAACCTGGCAGCATCTGCACTCATTCCAGCCAGGGATCTCCCCCAACCCAGGCACCATCCCAAGATAAAGCTTCTGTCTCAGCTAGGCCAAATAGCTGCAGTCTATCGCATACTGTTCAATTGTTAACATAATACAGTGCTTATCTCTTAACATACAGAGAAAGCAGGGCACAATAACCTCCGCCTCTACTCGCCTCCTATCTTAAAAGGACAAAGTAGCCAGAGGTTTCTGCACACTAAACATAAAAATAATAAAAAAATCTGGATACTATGGACTGACACAATAACTGCAACCACTCCAGCAGGACTGCAGGTCAAAGCACTGTGGGAGGAACAGTAGCTCGCTGGATAGATTGCTAACTCCCAGTACAAATGGGGCATCATAATCACCCTCATTTGTCTCAATAGGGTAGGAAAGTAATTGCTGTGATACTGAAAGATAAGGAGACTCCCATGCCCAGTGACCCAGCTCTAGGGTCCCAGTGCTGAACATACTCCTCTCCCAGCGGCCAGGTAAAGTCGCACTTCTAAAGGGCAAATGCCCAGCCCGACCAGCAACACCGGGCGGCACTGAGACTCCTCACCTGCCAATTCCACGGGTGCACACGATTAACAAAACCCCTGGTTTTATCTGCAGCTGTGAGCTGCTTTCCACAGGATCCTTTCCCAGCAGGATTATCCCGGAGGGAAACAGCCAAGGGACCCTCTCCCCCTGCACCCCAGGGCTGAATCTTCCTGCCAGGGCACCCCCCGGCAGCACCAGGAGATGCCCCAGAGCCCAGCAAAAGATGGGACCCACGTTCGACCAGAGGTCAGGAGGCAGCCACAGACCCGATCGCCGCAAAGGGCTGAACCCGAGCCCCACTGCTCCCCCTCACCCTCAGCGGGGCTCACCCAACGTCCCCAGTCCCACCTCTTCTCTCGGAGCGGCCGCTCTCCTCCATCGCACCCGAACGGCCGCTCAGCTGCCCCCAGACCCTTTCTGCAGGACCTGCCCCCCCGCAGGTGCCCCCTAAGCGCTAACGAGACCCGATAAACCCGGCCCCTCCCGCTCAGACCGGGGTAGAGGGCAGTGATGGCCACAGGACACGCTGACAGCTGCTCCCGAATCCTGCGGGATAGTGTGAAGCATCCTTATTGTCAGCCAGCTTGGCTCTCTGCTGGTGTCCCCCGCGCCGAGCTGGCCCGCTCCGGGCACAGCCCCAGCAGGTCTCTCCGCTCGCCCTCTCGTGGTGGCACCGGGCAGCCGGCCACGACCCGCATCTCCACGACCCGCATCTCCACGACCCGCATCCCTCACCAGGGCTCCGGACTGTGCTGGGGACAGGGTAGGGGCACAGCTGTACCGATGGGGATAGGGACCCACCATACCCTCTGCAACAGGCACTGGTCATATCTCCCCTTACTGATCCCAAAGCAAACGTGACCCGAGCACGGTGATGTCAGGGGGGTTATGCCTGTGCCACCAGGGCATGGATTTGGCCCTGTGCATGCAGGTCCTCCTCTTTGTAGAGCTGCTTATGCTTGGGGCTCGGTCATAGCCCAGAAATTTCTGCCAGCTCTGAGAGGAGATGCACCAGGACATTAAGGTGATGGGTGCAATGGTGTGTCAGCCCTGCAGAGATTTTGTGCTCTCAGTCTAGTGATGGGTTTTAGAAGTTTGGCTCTGGGGTGCACCTCCTCAGGGAGGCCAAAGCTGCTGGAGGTGTCACTGGTTGACCATCCCCACAAGTGCCCACTATGGGAAGGGACACATCATCATTTCCCCTCTGTGATGGGGACTGCCAGGGCAGCAAGGTGGGCACTGGGCAGTACGGTTACAAATTTCTAAACGCAAAGCTCCTGCCTCAGACCCTTTTGGTTTGTCCTTCTGGACAGCCCATGCAGGATTAGTCTCACTTCTCCAGCCTGGGCAGCCCCAGGGAGCTCTGCCATGGCTGCCATCACACACCACACTGTGCTCAAACTGCAGCCTTGGCCAAATGGTTTTCATTAAACCTACAAAGAGAAATTCACCTAAGCAAGAACCTGGATACCGAAGCAATGGCTTCTGCAGTGTGATCCTTCGGGCAGGGTCCTCCAGAACCTGCTGTGCAGCCCTAACCCCTCCTCCAGCATCCTTCACCCTTGAACCCCTCCAGCACTCCTAGTACCTCAGCAGACTTCCCCTCCTCCTGGTGTCCCCCTCTGATTTGCATGAACAGCACAAAAGGAGCAATTTTTCTCCCAACCCCCTTCTCATCTTCCCTCCTCCCCTGTCTGGCAGGTCTGTGTTATTATTAAGACACTTGAGATTATGGTCGTCTGAAAGTCAAAGAATGACAGCAAAGAACCAGATGCCGTACGCTGGTAAATTAGAAGGGCATTATGCAGAGGCAGCTGTACCATATAAAAGCCTAGTTTTTATACCATGCCATGATTTTCCATGTGGCATCGTATGGTTCCAGCATCTGGGCGTCACTGACAATGTCTCCCGTATATTTTGCTGAGCACTGTCATTATGATAATGAAGAAATTGCAGCAGACATTAATTGCAGTTCCCGCTGGCTATTGCAAGAACTCGAAGGCACCAGAGCAGGCTGGCAGGGCCTCCTCTCTCATCTTGTGGGGGTTTTCTTCACTCTGTTGACAGTGAGCTGGAGGGGTCTGAATGGCTCTGGGTGCTGTAAGCAGCATCTCTATCCTGCTTTTCCAGTGTCTGACACTTTGAGGGAGTGGCCATTGCTGGTCAGCATGGTAAGATCACGCCAGCAGGTCTCTGCTCAGTTCCCACTACAGTGATTTGTAGATGGGATTCCCCCACTTGGTTTTCTTGTTAGTCTTAGCAGAGAGGCCATGGACTGACTGTATGTGGGAAGGAGGCCCTCACATCTTAGCTCTTGGTTTATGTCTGGATAGAGCCCCACAGCAGATAATCAATCCAAACCTGGCAGAAAGGCAAAAAAACCACACTTTAAAATGTGTCCTGCCCCCTGCAATTAGGGGAGTTAAAGGTGCCACAGCATGATTTGCCCCAAGCTTGCAATGCTGCAAGAAGGGACCCCCAGGTCCTCCCTCTGGCTGCAGCGATGGGTTCCTGGTGAGCCTGGCTGCTCATGGAGGGCAAGTGGATCTCTTGCTCAGAAGTGCAGCTTTAAGATGCACTGGAGAGACAAAACATGGTTTTGCTAATTAGGTCTGAGTTTGGAAACACGGAAATTATGGTTCACTTTGCACCCAAATATTAAGGCTCACCTCTGTTTCTCCCCTAACTACCCTGCAGCCCAGGGAACTCCAATTGCATGATAATACAGTGACGTCCAGGTATTGCTATAGGATGTATGGAAATGATACAGAAATGCTCCTAATGTTGCAGGGGCTTGAACAGCGACCAGCAACACTCACTGCTTCAATAAGCAACTGCCCCTGTGCTGTGTGAATCCCTTTGCAGGGACTGGTCTTGCCCGCTGGTGCTTGCCAAGGGTCAGGAGACCTGTTGTGCTTTGGGCTGTGATCTTTGGTCATCACAGGGATTGCTCAAAGCACCACAGGTGCCACCAGCAGCATGTTGGAGGGCAGTTACAAGGGGCAGGAAGATTTGAGCCTCTGGTTCATCACGCCACTCCTGGGCTCTGTGCATGTGGTAGCTGGTAGAGCTGTTCTGCAGGTGGTCCAGTGCTGAGTGTGGGGACATGGAATACCATGGCAACACCTCACACCCCAGGCTGATTCACAGAGATGTCTGACAACCATCTCTCTGGGTGATGATTTTGACTCAAGCAAAGCCTCAGGAATCTACCACGGGTACATCCTCGCTGACAGCAGAGTGAGGATGGGCAGGACTGCAGATTGCTGCCCTCTGCATTACTTTGCGATAACCACTGTCAGACATGAACCCTTCCTGCTGTCTTGCTCTGCTATTCTATGGACCAGGAGCTCATGTTCGTGGTATTACTCACAGTGAGGAGCAGGGACTCAGGGGTTATTGCTCCAGTATTGTGGACTCTGGTAACTGCCTCCCATTTGCTCTTATGGACATCAAGGGCAAGTAAACTGTTGCACCCACCAAAAAAGGTTGCAGCAAGGTGTGGGGGAGGAAGCAGCACCCAAACCCCAGAACCATTGCTTCAGATCAGGACAAACTCACACCTTCCCCCCAAAACTCCACCACAGCTTTTATAAAATTTCCAAAGCCCATAAAAGCAGGTATCTCCACCTTCCCCTTCCCAACTCTGCCAGACACGCATGTTTCTGTCCTAACAGCTCTATATTGCCATGCATGGAATTACTGGAATTGCAAAGCCCAGAACTCCTCCCTGCTGGAAACTGCACCCCGGATGGTCTTCACCAGAAGCAGGAGTTTCCCTTACAGCTCTGTGTTGAGAAGCAGGAGCTGTGGCAGCAGTGTGTGCCTGGTGCTGTGCCTCCAGCCAGGGCTCCAGTATGGCCCAGAGCTCATCTGGCATCCCTGGGTTATCATTGTCAACAGGAAAAGCTGGGGCCTCTGTCTGATGCAGCTGAAGAGCTGACTTCAGAGTCGAGCTTGTTCCTGTCCTCATAGCTCACTGTGGCCTACAGCTTCATAATGGACACCCTGGGGGAGGAGGGGCTCCTTGCAGCACTCTCCCCCTCACTCACATCCTGGAAGACCATTGCCTTGAAGGCAGTGGCTGAGTGCACTGCCACAGCATTACACCTCTTCCTCTCTGAGGGCAGCACTGGCACTCAGAACACAAACCTCTTTTTTCGGATGGAAAACACGATGAGCAAAAGTACATGGCTGCAGCTTCAGTGCAAACCTGCTCTGGGTGCCTGTGTCAGCAATGAGCTGTCCTGTGCACCACAGTGAGCCAGACTTGAACAGAAACAAAGAGGATGTGGAGCAAATCAAGCAGGTTGGGAAAAGGTGATCTTTCCCTAGCAAGGAAATGTTTGATCTGATTGCCAGCCAGAGGTCATGGCAGCAGGGCCATGGCAGATGAGGGCGGCAGCAGGGAGAGTCAGGGGTTTGCTCTCAGCATCTGCAGCGCACAGCATGGGATCACCATGAGTGCCTGGGTAGGGAGCCAGGCTCCTGGTGGAGACCATCCAGGGTGCAGTTTTCAGCAGGGAGGAGTTCCACTCAGGGGGAACCCAGATTCAGGGAAGAAGGAATGAAAAGGGTTCCAAGAGGTGCCGTGTTCTGTTAGGAAAGGGACACAGAACTGTGTGTTACTGCTACAGTCATAAAATGAGGAGAGGGAAGTGTCATGGAGCACAAGGCACTCTGTTCACCAGACTGAAAGGATTAACTATGACATTGCAATGAGAAATAAAAACATTTGCTGAGCTCAAACAGCGTTCCTGATGGTCACTGTCGAACCTCCAGCTACCAGGAACAAAAAAAAGCCAGAAATGAGGTGACCACCAGGCATTAAATCCATGGAGAATCGGAGCAGGTGGGGACCATTCCTCAGGAGAATGACACTGCCTAGTTCAGCTGGGAATTAGCTCATTGCTCAGGTATGGCTCAACCACAAACCTCCGGCTGCTGCGGCTTGGAGCCACAATTAGGAGTGATGATGCTCTGGCAGCTGCCTTGGGTGCGTCTCTTCAGCAGGGGACTTAGGGCTCAGCATGAGGTTCAGCTACCCCGCCCTGCCTCTGCCTGCACACAGGACCTTTGGAGGTGCCATGGAGTGGTCCTTGGTGATTAAGCACAGCTCCTGCTGCTGGTCTGGATGCAGCCCCTTCCCAGGCAGAACCCCCACAGAACTTCTTCTGAAATGCACTTTGGTTTAGGTCACAGGTTTCTGGACTCTCACCAGAACCCCACTGTTCAGTGGCACTGGCAGTGTTCGAGATGGCCAGTACTATGGATATTAACCTCTAAAACATCCCCTATCCCCATTAAAATAATTTAGACAGCTCTTCGCTCTGGTTTCCCTTTCCACAGGGAGGAACCCTTATGAGAAGAGAGTTAGCACCCTGCCCTTGAACACCCAGAGTCATGACTCTGGGGGTCACACATGGGACCAGCACTGCCTGAGTGGCTCTCCATGGCTGTGGAGCGCACAGCAACCTCAGGGCACAACTTCCTGCATGGGCACACAAAGTGGTGCTGCAGGCAACCCCACATAGGCTGGCACTGCTGGCCATGCCAGGTAGTCAGCCTTACATGGGGGCTCAGTGCCCAGCAGTGCCAGGAGCCAGCCACATTGCCCACATCGTGTGTGGCAGGCAATCCCACTACCCTCAGTGGAGACCTCACCATGAAGCATCAGTGCAGGCTCCTCTTCACTGGTGGCAGATGTCTTCAGTGGGAAGAAAAGGCCTGGGGGACAGGGGAGATTTTCCTGCAGGGGGAGGGAGAATAAAAAAAGCAAGAAAGGAGAAAGAAGAAAGCGGGAGGCTGCCCATCTCGGCTCATCGCTGCCTGGCACCTGTGTCCCAGGGCAGGCGTCCAAGCGCGCCGAGAGCAGGCACAGTGCCATTGCAGCAGATGGGCACGAAGGCAGGCAGCCCCAAGCCCGCAATCCTGCCGCAGCTTGGGGAGGGGGTGGCTGTTTAGGGCAAATTTCCCAGCTGAGAATGTCAAAACAGCTGCCAGTCTGGAGTCTATACACCTATAATTAAGGGGGTATGTGATTACTAATCCAGCTCAAACGGAGCTGGATTAATTGGCAAACCTAAAAATAGCATCCGTGACCATGTAAGGCAAGCTTTTGTGTGCGGTTTAAATTAGGAAAGTGGGCTCTGACTGCTTGGAGAGAGCTGGGAGAGACAGCGGCATCCCTCTGCCTCTAGTGAGCCTAGGAGGGCCTGATCCTGCAGGGGGACAGGAGTACAGCACGCTGTGCTACCCCAAAGGGACAGCATGGAGCAGGGTAGGAAGGCAGCACCCTCATCCACAGGGAGATGTGTCTCAGAGTATGGGGAGACAGCTCCTCTTGGAGGAGACCCTTGGACAGCCTCAGCTGGAGCTGCTCTGCTTCCCCACCCCATGTGACAGCCCCAACTGCTCACTATTTTGTTACCCCATCACACCTGAGATTCCACTGCAAGCTTGCCCACCCTACTCGTGATGCTTAGCAGCTTTACATTATGGAAAAGGACTGTCTGACTTACTGGAGTCTTCCAGTCCCTTCCCCAGGAGAAACCTCCAGTTTCCCACACTGCTCCTGGCCAGCCTTGCATCACTACAGCCAACAGCAGAAGAACCCCCATTGACTTGTGCTCTGTGATCTGCTCCCTGTTCTCCAGTGCTCATCTACCCGAAGCCAGACTGCAAGGTTAAATTGCTTTTAATTTTTGTTTAATTATCTGCAGTAGCACAAATAACTAACAGCATCGATTTGAACTTGGCACACAAAGGCAGGTTCCAAATGGCAAAGCATATTATGAGATCGAATTATTAAACGTAGCTAATGAGCAAAATAATGATGTGGTGCCAAGCTATAAAAGGTTAGACTTCAAAGTTGTCACAGTTCATGAGCAAGAAAGATTTAATCATATTCTTAATCAAATATTTATATGATAATGTGTTTTAATCAAAATAATAGCAATCAATTTGGAAAGGAATATATTGTACACTTCCTGTTCTTGCTTTGCAGTGGGACTACAGAGCACAGATTTCCTCACTCAATAATAAATCCATCCCAGTTGTAAGGGATTCCAGCTGCTCATGCCCAAGGACACCCTGATGGAGCAACCTACTGCAAGAGCAACTCTAGACCTACTGGTGCCCTTCACCCCATATGGAGCCTTGTGCCTTCTTGGGTACCATCACAGGGTCAGTGCTGGATCCTGCTCTCCTGGCCATGGGGTTGGACAGCCCCATCTGGATGATGTGAGGTGCAGCAGGGTCCATGCTGACACCCACTGGTGAGCCAGGGCCCCTCACTATGTCTTTGAGGCACTTCCTATTCACAAATGATTTAGCTGCTACTTCTTTCTCTCTGAATGCTGCCAAACCTCCTAACTCTCCTTGGCAGCTGATGCCATCACAATGGTTTCCAGCTGTGCAAGAAACAGCTTAAAATGGCTGCTGTGCTGCAGCACAGCTCCTCTCCTTCCCCCCTCCTCCTCTTCTGAGCAAGGGAACATTTGGCCAGTGCTTGCCCCTGCCCACTCCCACCCCTTCTATGGGGTCCTGCAGCCCCTCCTGCCCTGCTTGGCAGAGCTCAGGTCTGCAGCTGGATGCTGAACACAGTTTGCTCTGAGCTTTTAGTCTAGTGTGTTAAAAATATGCAGATGGGCAGTTGAAAGAAACAGCCGCCTCTACCAACACCAGGGGCTGATTCTGAGCACCTGCAAAGTGCAGAGGTGGCCGTCCTGTCCACCCTGCTGGGATACCACTCAGGTATCTGAGATACCACTCAGGTATCTGAGATACCACACAGGTGAGTGCTGTGGAGGCTGAAGAAGTTGGACATGCGTAAAGCTGCCAGTCTGAAGAAAAAGAAGTAGAACTTTGCCCACAATCTCCAAATGGAACTTATTTGACGTTTTTAAAAGCCTAGAGGATGATTTCCAGCAAACACTGCAACAGCCAGAACGCCATGAGCAAACATCGCTTCTGCAGGGGTGCAAAGACCTTCCAACACAATTAACTAAGGGAAGCACCCACACTATTCTGATATTTCTTTCAATGGGCCCTCCAAACCACCAGCACTAAATGCGAGGAAAGATCTTCACAACAGCAGGTCAAGCAAAACAGAGCCTACTCAAAGGGAGCAATCGCTCACCCCAAATCCCCAGTAAGGGTGTCCCATTACTCTGTGCATAGCACCAGTGAAGCTCTAGTAAAGAAAGACTAAGCCAAGGACTGTCTGGAATGCAGCAGCCTCACAGCCAGCTCGTGTAGAGCAGCCATGAACTACCTGCACAGGCCATGCCCATCCTGTGGTGCCCATGGCCAAGGGGTACACGAAGCACTTGATGCAGGAGATGCAGCTGGAAGCAGGTATCAGGGACTCACCAAGGCAAGAACAGCACTGTTCAGCCCTCGGCTTTTGCAGCAACCTGTCACTCCTGAAGCCGAGCAGCTGCTGGAAAAACCACCACAGCAGTGTCGAAATGCTGGCCCTGCCTCTGGGCCCTTGGCACACACCTCCACCTAGATCTGCCCGATAATTTCTCTCCTCCCCGGTTAGGCTGCTCCGCTGGGCAGATGTCTATGCACTTTCACTGTCTGACTGGTTAACACTTAATCAGAAAGCTGGAATTTCTTTCTTAAGTGCTAAGTTTGCCATTTCTGTTGGAGTCGAGATGAAAAGCTTTCAAGGAACCACCTTTGATTGGAATCACTTCTGTCACCTTCAGTTTGGCCAGATGTTTCCTAATTGCTTATCTGTCAAAACATTCAGGGTTTTTTAATGCACAGACATTTCCTCTAAGTGAGAAACAGTGTAAGGGTCTTGTTTGCTGTCTTTGCCCGACTGAAATAAGCCAGCCTAAGCATCATCAAGGCTGGATTTTATGCTTGAACATGTAACTTAACATCAAGAGCTTGATCTTTTTTATTATTCAGCACAGCCGTTTCAGGCCGGCTCCAGCAGGAGCCAAATGGCACATCACAACCTGGGATTTGAAACTTTTCATTTTAAAGCTCAGTCTGAGTCATGCAGTTTTCTCCTGAGCTTGAGATGGTTTCGTGTAATAACTCAGGGCCAGAATCTGCCACCATTACTCACATCAGTGAGGGTTTACTTGCATGAACAGACTTACTGAGCTGGTGCTACTTGGGGTGAGTAATAGTTACAGGATCGGGTCTGAACCTTCTCCCACAAAAAATACATTCCTGCTGATTTGAGTCAGTCACTGGGTCCTGCAGGGATGTCCTGCCCATGACTCAGGCAGCAGTTACATTGGAGGCAGAAAGACAAAGGAGAAAGCCTTGAAGACTTTAATCTCCTGGTGGTGCAAGCCTGCCTGGCAGGGAGCAGTGATCTGATCCAAGGAGGCAGATGTCATTACTTGTCAGTCATCTGAGACAGTCAGCATCAATTTGCTATTTGGCTGCTATCAGAAATCTTTTACTTGGGGTAAGTGTCCCAGGGATCCAGACATTTCTACAAAAGAGAAGGGGAAGACCAGCAGAACCAAGCCCTGAAGGACTCGGGGTGCTTTATATGTTTTGTTCTCTTCCCTCTCTATTAAAGAAAAGAAATCCAGTGCCTGGCAAAGTGTTCATAGCGAATATACCGGTACGGCAGAAGGAAACTGAATTAACAAAAAATAAATCCATATAACAATTTTTCAATAGCTGTGGCTGTCTTCAAAGCCAAGCAGCATTCTTTAATGAAAGGATCAAGCCAGGAAAGCTTTAAGAGTTTAAAGTTATTTGATTGCTAGTTATTTTTCTTCAAAAGGAACTAAGTAAACCTCTGCCTGTAGCCTTCATCACTCCAGCAGAAATGCTTTGTCAGTGCCTTTGTGACAAATTAATTAGAGCAATAGAAAATCTCAGTAGAAATGAATATTCAGAAAAAGTGGGTTTTTTTAGCTGTTGACTTCAGGGAATGCACTTCTGTTTCTAAAGCTGTGTGCTTTCCTCATTAGCTCTCTCCCTCGCCCAGTTCTTTTCAGAAGTGATTAGAAATGGTTTTATTTTCAGCTCGCCTGGGGAACAGCATAAGCAGCAGAACAAACCAATGACGTTTGAGTCTTGCTGGCAACAAGAAATGGGCCATCAGCAAACTTTGCAGAGAAAACATCCTGAACTTATCATACCGGTCCTGACTACCTCACCCTGATGTGCAGCAAGATGATTGCACGGGGCTGTCTCACAAAGCTTTAACGCTAAAGGACCTTGTCCTCACAGCTTCAGGGAGACAGGAGCATAACTCAGCAACTCCATCCTCCAGTAAATCCTAGCTGATCCTGCAAACTGAAGAGGCAGAGCTGAGGCAGACCACAAGTAGCTCTAACTTAGCAGAAAGGGGTACGTGGCTCTTGCTTGCTGCCAAGTCTCCAGCAAAGAGAACACCTCTGTGTATCTTGCCCTAGTTACTGCCTGTAAGTTGTGGATGTTTTTTGTCTTGACCAAAAGTCATACCAAGGAGCACAATGCCCTCTTGTGAATCTCACTGGGGCTGACAAAAGCAGGGGGCCACCACTGGCCATCACCTCCTACACCACTAAGTCATCTTCCTTCATCCAGTGGTCACACTGGTCCTGTCCTAATACCTACACTGCTTAGTGCCATGTGAAGCACTGAAGTATTGACCTGCAAATCCTCAAGTCTCTTCTTTACAGGTCACTTTGGGCTGACAGGAGTAAACACAAAAATAAACAGTAAAAATAAAGCTTCTCAAGCTGTGACTGCACGACTCCAGCTCAGGAATCCCCCATAACTGATGGCCCCGTGAGGAACCACATTCCTGGCTCCGCCACAGGAGCCAGGCAGAGATCCTCCACCCACCAACAACTCAATTAACAAGCTGCCTCATCAGTGTCCTATATTTAATTAACAAGTTGAACTAATAAGTAGCCTGGGCTATTTAATTAATAATTAATTAATCCATAGTTAATAAGGACATCAAAAACTAGTTCATAAGGGAATCTTCAATAGACTAAAATGAAATAAGATTCTAAGCAGAAGGTGCTAAATGTCTGCATGGAGCTGGTGCCAAGCCCCATCCCAAGACCAGGTGTCCCTCCCCAAGTGCAGCGGTGGGGTGTGATCTCACCTTCAAAGTTCTTGCCTGCCTCCTCTAGCCCCAGATCCAGGCTAGCAATATCCAAGGTGCTGGTTCTGACCAATGTAATTTGGTTCTGCCTTCCACTGCTGGTGCTGGAGGTTCCTGGGGCACTGCAGCAATGCAAAAAAGGGTGGCGTTATTTGAAGTGGGCAATAAAGAAGGGAGGAACAAGTACAAAATACAATACAAAACATCCTTTCCCTACCCTGCAGTGACATTTCATTCTCCAGGGAAAGATGGTGAAAGTGTTTGAGTAGCTGAACCGAGCCACCAAAATTGCAGAGGCTGGGCACGAGACCTCAGAAGCCCATGGTCCTCGAGCACAAGGTAGGTGAGAGTGGTCCAAGGATCCTGGTTCCAGGAGGAGACACTGTTCTCTTGGGCTCAATACGTTGCCCACAGTTTGACAGCATACATTTGGCATTGTTCTGTAGGGACGTGTGAAGAGTTCTGTTGACATTTTCCTTCTTATTTTGCTACAGCTCCTTGTTTCTACATTAACATTGATCTCAAGGTGTACACACATATGTACACACGCACACACACCGGGCATTAAAACACCCATATTATCATACAACATTTGAAATTGATCTAAAATAGAAGCAGTTCATTTTTTTCCTGACGATATTGGTTTGAAATTTCCAATCTACAAACCATTTTGAAACCTCAAACAAAACAAAAACCAGAGTGGTTCTTTCCTACACAACAGATGTAGTGCAACAGTCTCTAGGAAAATGAATTTTTAGTTTATTGTTGCTTACAGTGACTTCTGTTCATGGCTGGTTTCAAAGAAAATATTGGGTGTAGCAATAAAACACCTTTGCAGAGAGATAATTATTCATAGATTCCTAGAATGGTTCAGGTTGGAAGGGACCTTAAAGATCATCTAGTTCCAACCCCCCTGCCAGGAGCAGGGACACCCCCTATTAGACCAGGTTGCTCAAGGCCCCATCCAATCTGGGTGTTAACACTTCCAGGGAGGGGACAGCCACACTCCTGGGCAACCTGGTCCAGTGTCTCAGCACCCTCATTGTGAAGAACTTCCTCCTGACTTCCAGTCTAAACCTCCCCTCTTCCAGCTGGAAACCATTCCCCCTGCTCCTACCACTCCAAGCCCTTGGAAACAGCCCCTTCCCAGCTTTCCTGGAGCCTCCTTCAGATACTGGAAGGCCATTCTATCTCCCTAGAGTCTCCTCTTCTCCAGGCTGAACAGCCCCAGCTCTCTCAGCCTGTGCCCATAGGAGAGGTGCTCCAGCCCTCCACTTGTCCTCGTGGCCCTCCTCTGGACACGTTCCAGCAGCTCAATCTCCTTCCTGTGTTGGGGGCTCCAGAACTGGAATGCAGTACTGCAGATGGGGTCTCACATGAGCAGAATAGAGAGGGAGGATCCCCTCCCTCACCCTACAGGTCACGTTTCTCTTGATGCAGCCTAGGATGCCATTGGCTTTCTGGGCAGCAGTTGCCATCATTTTCAATCACTGTGCGGTCATTTCCCATCTGAATCTTTCAAGATTGGGAAATACAAACATTTCTGTTATTGATAAATCATGTTGTTGGTTTATTCTGAGAACAGCAATTAATGGTGCTCAGTGTTGTTCCAAAATCTGTTGGACAACCTGAACTAAAACATAGCATGCATTTATTACTAACAATCACAGCAATGAGAGGGTTGCAGGGAAGGTATTTATTGACAAAGCAGTCTAGACACAGAATCCATAAGAAAACTGAACTGGAAACTCAGATGTGTGAGGTGGTGGTGCATTACTTTGCATAGTGGAAATCCGTGCTGCTCACACTTCTTAGCTCTTTTTGGTACCTAGTGTCTCTTTAATGTCACAGCCTGCCATTTGCCTGAGCATCAGCAGGAAGGAGCTGAAAACAAGTGCAACTTATCTGATGATGGAAGTTCTAGTTAATCTGGGATTCTTTTTCTTTGAAATAGATCTGTATTTTCATAATGGCTCATCCCTATGGAGAGCCAAAAAATCACGGTGTCTCAGACTTAGCAATGTTTCACAAAGGGTGGAAAAGAGGAGGAGTTTAGTCGTTATTCTATCTCCTTTCAACCTCTGCCCTCTTCCCTGTCACAGCACAGGTAGCGCAGACCCAGCCTCCCCACTCCTGACCATAAAGGTTAAAGATCAATCAACAATAACCAGTGTAACCCAAGAAAAGCACTGGAAAAACTGTAGTCAGTGGCCTCTAACCCAAACACTGTAGTCAGTGGCCTCTAACCCAAAGAGAAGTGGGAGGGAGTTTTCATTGGCTGATTAGAAGTATCAGCAGTCACCAGAAGTACCAGAAAGAGAAACCCCAGAACAGTACCTGATGCAGAGCCTTTATCTGACTGCTGTGGGTTCAGTGAGAACTGCAGATGTTCTCCACAGCCGGTCTAACATGGATTGACATCCTTCTGCATTGCCTTTCCAACAAGCAGCCCCTAAAGCTCTCTGAGGCCTCTTGCTGTGGAAACACAGACAATTATTTTACCTGAGAAACAACATGAAGGTTCTTGAATTCCAGAGCTTGACACTCCACAAAGATCTTGTCCAGCAGACACAGGCTCCGGAGTATCATAGAATCATAGAATTATTAGGGATTGGAAGTGACCTCGAAAGATCATCTAGTCCAATCCTCCTGCCACAGCAGGATCACCCAGACCAAGTTGCACAGGAACAGACCCAGGCAGGCCTCGAACGTCTCCAGAGAAGGAGACTCCACCAACGCCCTGGGCAGCCTGTTCCAGTGCTCTATTACCCTCACTGGAAAGAAGTTCCTTCTGATATTGATATGGAACTTCCTCTCTTCCAGCTTGCACCCATTGCCCCTTGTCCTATCACCAGATGATGTTGAGAAGAGCCTGGCTCCATCCTTCTGACACCCACCCCTCACATATTTGTAGACATGAAAGAAGTCACCTCTCAGCCTCCTCTTCAAGGTGCACAGGTTTTCCAGGGGCTTCAAAGTATTCAGCATTGACAGATCTTTGGAAATGGTAACTGAATTATCTCTAGTGAGCTTTGTGTGACTAGAATATTGCGTGTGTGTCTTCCATCACTTTCAGAATATAGGAGAAAGATCTGTGACACTTCTTGCTCAAGGCTCGTATCCGACCAGCAGCAAAGCAGATGCACAGCCTATCCAGCAGGACTCCCTTCCTCTGTCTCCTCTGCAGATTGCCCAGGATGCTGTTAGAGCTCTGAATGGGATTTGTGCCTGGGCCAAGCTTCATATCTATTGGGAATGGAAGAAGGGAAGGAAAGAAAGAGGTAGTTATTTCATTCCCCCTGGATTCCAAACAATAAATGCAAGTAGTTGAGGTCAGGGATGTGTGAAGTCAGCAGCATGGTTATAATCTTGAGAGCAAAGCCCGCTTCCAAATGTTTCCCAGAGCCAGTGTTGCAGTAGCAGCCTGGAAAGGTTTTCAAAACATTTCCCAGCTGCTGTGTCTGTCCCCTGCCATCGAAGTTCCCACTCTGTCACATGCACAGATCCACTCCCATTTCTGGGCTTTACCTGCTCAGCAGTGTGTGAACCCAGGGGTTCTGCCTTAACAGCACAAACACCAATCGCAACCCGGATGGCCTGTTGGGCAGTTTGGATTATTCCTGTATTGTCAAAATCCAACAGTGATGCTAAAGACAAGCAAAAAGCTGTCTGCATTGCAAGGTACCTTAGTATTTGCTATAATGACTTTTGCAGCCAGAGATTCCCATTTCCTACCCACCCTCATCCTGAATTTTGCCCTTGTGTAGTCATATAACAAGAATCACAGATCTGGGAAGGAGCTGCAGTCAGAAAAGTCACAAAGCAGAGAGTACGCACCACTCCCATCCTGCTGAGCGGCTGGGAGTTGCAAACCTAACTACAAATTCCTGTCCAGTGAAAACTGTATTTACTTATCCCAAAGAAATCCATGTACGTCAACATTGCCGAGGGCTCTAGATCCTATTTTGGACCACAATTGAACCACAGACCTCTTGAGTGACATGCCTCCTAGATGCTTTGCCAGAAGACTGGCCTTGTTGTGGGTGTCTTGCCTTGTAAACATAAATTGACTTAATTTCAGAGACAAGCAGGGAAGTTTGTGCATGTCCAGGAGGGAAGCCCTGAGCCTGGCTAGTTGCTGCCCCTTGAGAAGACCCAGAGCTGCAGCTCCATCTCCCGCTAGTGACCTGCTGCCACAGGTCAGCAGTGTCATGGCATACGAATCGGCACCACCATCCAAACACAAAGCAGGAAAGGAGCAGAGCTCCCAAGCCTTCCCGCAAAAGAATCTCTTGCAGAACACAGTATCCTGCATGGTCACATCATCTCATGCAAGCTGCTTCATCTTTGCAGCCAGGAACACACAGAAGACCTCACGGTCTTTCTCATAGCTGAGCTCTGTCTGTTCCCTGTGGCAGGGGATGGACCTTTCTGGAGCTGCCAGCTTTTCTCCAGCAGGTGGATTTCCTGTGACCAACACCCAGAAACTTTTGCTAATGAATCCTTGTATGAACACTCTCTCTGATTCCCAGACTCCTGCCTTTGGGCCAGACATGGCACGTTTCACCCCAATTCAGCACTTCACTGGTGCAGCAAGACAACAGCACCAGCAGATTGATTTGTAACCTTCTTGTCCTTTCCAGATCTGTCTTGAAACTTCTTTGCCTCGTCCTATTTTTCATGAAATTCAGGCCAGCAAGGAGAACGGGAGAGTTCAGGGCATCTGCTTACCACTGACACTGACAAACAGCACGGAAAAGCTTTGCTAACCTGACATGTATTGGCATATCTAACCAAAACCCACTTGATTTCCCCTGGAAGGCAAAAGCTGTGAAAGGCCATTACTAGCAGGTTGCCCTTGCTTGGGAAGTAATTGAATCAGGGAATGAGAAATGTGAGGCAGGAGAGCTTAGCTGTCATTTTACAGAAACAATTAAATGCATGAAATGTATCCTAATGATATCATTAGGGCAAAATTCCAATCCACCATTAGTAGTGACATTAATTATTGCAAGCACATTACATTCGGTATCTCTGCAATGATTCATTTCTTTGTAACGCAGCTTGATGAACACAAAAAACAACCCACAAAACCAAAACCCCCTTAGAAGCTGTCATGCACAACTACTTGTGAACAAACCCCATCCCAGGCCATTACTGAAGGTTTGTAGAGAGAAGGTTGTATGAAGCAAAGTCAACTGGTACCATCACCGATGGACACCGTAAGCTGTTGCCGTACACTTACAAGAGGTATATCCATCCCATGGGTAGCCTGGGATACCAAACCACATGAGCCCTGTTTGCCTGCACCCCCCCAGATAGCTGTGACACTTGTCTGAGTTGCCCAAGGCTATTGTATCGCTTTCCTCCACACTCCTGGATATTTGTATTTCCAACCCTTAGGCCTCAGTGATCAATCAATGGCTGGGAAGTTGCTCTATGTCATCCCCAACTTTCAAAGCGGCCAAAGCCTGCATTTCATAGAATCATAGAACCATTAGGGATCAGAAGGGACCTCGAAAGATCATCCAGTCCAATCCCCCTGCCACAGCAGGATCACCCAGACCAAGTCACACAGGAACACAGCCAGGCGGGTCTGGAATGTCTCCAGAGAAGGAAACTCCACAACCCCCCTGGGCAGCCTGTTCCAGTGCTCTGGTACCCTCTCTGTGAAGAAGCTCCTTCTGATATTGATATGGAACCTCCTCTGTTCCAGCTTGCACCCACTGCCCCTTGTCCTATCACCAGATGACCTTGAGAAGAGCCTGGCTCCATCCTCCTGACACCCACCCCTCACAGATTTAGAGACAGGAATGAGGTCACCCCTCATCCTCCTCCTCTCCAAGCTCAAGAGACCCAGCTCCCTCAGCCTTTCCTCATAAGGGAGCTGTTCTCCTTCCTTCACCATCTTTGTTGCTCTACGCTGGACACCCTCCAGCAGCTCTGTGTCCTTCTGGAACTGAGGGGCCCAGAACTAGACACAGTACTCCACTCACACTTGGTTTGAGCTGTCCTGGGTTAGAAAAAGGGCTCTGGTGTCGCTTTTCCTTTCCCTTCATTCATGAAAAGACATACCTGTTATATTTTTAGACTGTGAGGGGGCAGAACCCCCACTCCAGATAGAGTTTTACACTGCCCAGGGAGGCTGAGTCGTTAACAGCTATTGGTCCTGGGTACTGTTTTCGTAGTGATCTGTTTGAGTGGACCATTCTTGTGACCACTTAGAAACTTCATATGGATAGAATTCAGCCCTCATGCAGACACATCCAGCACTCTGTCCCATTTAAGTATGCTCTCAGCACCTTCTTAATTCCTGGATTTCACAGAGAGCACCACACATCTCACAACCTTTTCCATCACATGAGAAGTTAAATCCAGCTCATGTGAACAGCTGACTTCCCAAAGTGCAAACCTGCTTTAGGAATGGCACTGGCCAGGTGCCACTCTGGTAGCATTTCTTTTGCCACAACCTGCTCTTTAAGGGCCAGGCCATCTGCCTAGTTCCCCACGGGGTATGTCACAGCAAATTCGCTCCTTTTGACTCATCTGTCTGCTTAGCTGGGGATTCCTGCCTTCCTCTCAGCATCTATGGACTCCAAAAAGCATCAGAGCTGATGCCTTTGGACCATTTCCTACATTTCCTAGAGGAAAGTCCTCTCTGCTGGCAGAAGAGCTTCGTGCACTGCTGGCCTCAGGCAACCAAAAAAGCAAAGGGAGAGGAGAGAAGCTCCTGGTGAGACACTGACCCTGCAGCTCTCCATTACACACTGACTTACACACGAGCAGGACTTGTTTTTACCCTCCTAAAGCAACTGAAACCTGTTGCAATCTTGAAGATGGGCTTTGCAGCAGAGCAAGACCGTGCCTCCTTTATATGAGAGGCAATAAATGACAGCTTTGCACCTTTGCAATTTAGTTTATACTTTGATAATCTGCTCCACTCACTCACACTGTCAGTTCACTGTGTTGGGTTTCTGGGGGTTTGAGGCAGTTGGTTTGGCAGGGGAGAGCCAAGGGCTTTGGGACTGGGTAACTTCATTGTGCAGGAACCATCCATGAGCTACTAAAATGCAGTTTTGTTGCTTAAAATGGTTTTACATCATGGGACAGGTGATGGTTATCAGCTTCAGAGGGGTGAAGCCACCAAATACATCTTTCCTATGACAGGACCAAGCCATCACTAGCATTCCCCCAACGGGTGCAGGTATTTGGGACTATATACAAACCTATTAGATATGGAAGCATATTTATAGTCATTTTCAACACTTAATTTAGCTCAAGAAACAAAATTTAGACAAATTAACCCCCTTCAGACAGCCATGAAACTCCTAGGTGATAACTGCCAGAGGACAAGCAAATGCATTAAGTGAGTGATTATGTGGATGCCTACCAAAAGAGGGGATTTTCAATTAAGTGAGGTTGATTTCCTACACGTACATCTCCAGTTATATGGGGAAAATCAATTAGCAAGAGTAATTTCTTTCCAAATGCACTGGTTGGAAGGAAACATTAGTTCAGAAACATTAATCTCTGGACAAATGTTTACAATTAAAATGCAATTTTGATTCCACTCAAGTCCTGTATGGCCACCCTGTATCTCAGTCAGACCTGGGGAAGATATAAGTCTCCAGGAAAGGCAGATCAGCGGTCACAGCGGATCAGCAGTCACAGCAGCAGAAGTGCCGCCCATTGTTTTATCACGAGGATGTTGAGGTGCATTGAGGGACAAGGCTGGGGGACTGGGCTGTTTCTGCAGCTGAACCTTGTTCCTCAAGGCTGGAACAAGTCCTGAATTAACAGGAACTCGTGAACGGGGAGAACAGCACACACAGACAGCACACGGTGATGGAGGACAACATGATGCAGGCCCTGAGGCTGTGGGTTTTTTTTCTCTGTGTAGGACTGATAGTGCAGAATTTCTTTAAAAGCAGCATGTGTCTGTGCTGGATGGCATTTGAGCCCTTTGCCCAAGTCCTAAAGGCAGTCCAGGAGCTGAAGGCCAACTGAGCAATGGGCATAGACTCCTGGGTACATCAGGAACCCCCAAGCAGAAGCAGTTACTTATGGCTGCACTTTTACCCACATACGGCACTGAAAGCCAGAGCAGGAGAGCAAACCCGATGCCTTTTCCCATAAACCAGAACATTAAGAGGAAAGACAATGCCTGCTTTCCAAACCCACATTTGATTCCAGCAATTACTCACAACTAGTTATGTTTGCTCGTGACTCAGTCAGAGATCTCAACTCGGGGCACAGACCTCACCAAGGAGTTGGGTATCTTATGACAAATCAGAACTTGAACAAATGTTTTTAAACTTAGTCTGCTTCCTCACAGCTTTGCTCTACTTTGTGCCTCTTCACACAAAGAACCTCGGTTATATCCCCTGATACCGTCCCTTTGTTCTCTGACACAGCTACCCAAACGCCACCCACCCCACAAGAGAAGTTTCCTTTGAAGCATCATCAGGCTACAGGCAACCGCCACCACATCTGTGTGCTCACAAAAGGAGTGAAGTACTGAAGGTGCCACCCTTGTCTCTGTTGCATGTAAAGCACCTGCCAGCATCCCCTGCTGTAGGGCTTTTCTGCTCCTCCAGCCACAGGCTGATTACTCAGTGGATCTAAATCCTCAGCCGCAGGGTGCTAGTGCCTCCAGGCACTGAGCAAACTTGTAGGAACTGTTTATAGAAATAGGTTTTTGGGCATTTACAGTAAAAGCTGGCCTGGAGAGGCTACATCGAGCTCGAGTTTTGTGCCACTCTTACAACATCACCATAAATCTAGTCACATTTTGTATTTTTTCCTTCGAGTGCAGGAATTATGCACCCAGCTGACCTCGCACTGGCGCAGGAGGGAAGGAAGCCTTCCAGACCTCCTGTTTGCAAGGCAATAAAACATAACAGGGCTCAGAGATCAGAGGAAAAATAAACAGATCCTCTTGCTCATTCTCCTCCATTCACCCCCCCTTTTTTTTCCATCCCCATCTTCAGCTCCAGCTCCTCCATGCCCACAGCAGTGTTTACCCTAGGAGCATGGAATCAGGACACCAGGGCCAGGCTCTTGGGAAACTTTAGGACTTCCTCCCTGGAGCAGAAAATCAACAGATCTATTCAGCAGAGCAGAGGGAACCAGCCACTCTCACAAGAGGAAAGGAGAGATTAGAAGTCAGCAACTGGCCCCATCAGGGTTGTGCATCATTTGGCCTTTAATCTGATGCTGCTCATGTGAACCCTGCAAAGCCTTGGTTTGAGATTCAGGAGAGGAAAATACAGCCTGTGTGCACTGCAGTGGACAAGTAGATGAGTAAGTGGCAGTGAACACGTGCTTACAGCTCCTCATCTTCCCCAAGAAAGTCACTGATGTGCACTCACCCCAAGGTGAAACCCAGATCAGCTTCCTCCTCACAATCACACTGCTGGCTACTGCAGACCGCCCTGAAGACAGCACAAGCACCCTGAAGGGCTGGTCTTGTAGGACCGCATGCTTGGCACGACTATTTTAGAGCTCCCAAAGCATTCTAGATGTGTAATTCCTACCCATCTTAATGCGCCCAAGTACTACAATGCCATAGACACCAAACCCTGGTCACAAAAAGGCAGCTGAGGGCTCTTGGTGCTGTAGTTATCAGAGAAGGAGCTGTGGCCACATCCTCTGCTGGTAACATGAAGGGAACATGGTGCGGCAAGGTAAGAACCCACCCAGGGCACAGTAGTGATGTCTGGGACTTGTAGCCACCACTGTGTCCTGCTGAGGAGGAACTCAGCAGAGCTGCTGCAGTGCAGGACAGCACAGACATTCCCTGTTCTGGGCTGGGTGTTTCCATCTGAGAGGTCTTTTGAAATAGTCCAGTAGCTTCTGTGATACTGGAACCAAGCTAGGACATCAGAGCCAAGCTTCCAACACAGCAAAAGCCACCTTGGTTTCTCCTTTTCTGCCCTGACAGTAGTGAGGCTGTAGCAGAAAGGAGAAGGTGGGATCATGGTGCAAAGCCATCTGCCTGGTGCAGGGCATCACCTGGCAAGAAATGCAGCAGAGGGGCTTCATACTGAGGTCTTCAGTTTCTTTTTCAACACGAATCTGCTCATTAGCAATGCACATCAACACCAAAGCAACAGCTCTGCTCTGCAGTTACTCTCTTAATCAAATGCAACTTCCCAGAGCCATGCTGATCTAATTGTTCAATGTCCAGGTTCCCTGCCTTTGCAAGAGATAAACAATCTGAGGAGCTGCAGCTTGAATGGCATCCAAAGCTCACCACTGGCTGCCGGGACTGTGATTTATTGCTGCTGCTAACGATCAATCTCAAGGCAAGTGTGTGCATTTGAACTGAGAGTCAGGACTGCACAAGGAGGGGGGGAGCAGACACCCATCAAGAACTGGCAACTAATGAATCCTGACCAGCAGTCAACACTCTCCCACTCCAAGCGTACTGCACAGAGTGCTTCACATCACCTCTCCTCCGCCTAGTCCACAGCCATCAGTCTGGTCACCCAGAGCTATAAATTTCGTTTATACACCTTTTAATCTTAGCTGACAACAGGCTCTCCATGTGCAAAGCCAGGGAGGAGGCTGGTGGGCAGAGCAACCACCACCAGACCTGCTGTGCACTCCCACCCAGCTGACAAGGGGGCACCCCAGCAGCCAGCTAGCCCTGCTCACCTTAGGAGCAGCAGGGGGAGGGAAGCCAGAGAGGAGGTCTTGGAGCTCTCATGGTCAATTCACTTTCAACCACACAGGAAGGTAAAGTGCACCTGCAGCTCCCACAGCAGGAGGCTCCAGGACACTCTGTAGCCCAGCTTGGGGTGCCCTAAAATACTAAAAGTGACATAAATCACTTTCTCACCTCAAAAAGAATAAGCACTGAAGGGGCTGCTCTTCCCTGAAGCTGCTTAAATTGACCTCCTGGTTCACGTCCCCACCTGGTCAAGGCCTCCAGCTGCCCCTGCCTGCCCACCAAGCAAAACCAATCACTGGGTTCAAAGGCAGAGCAGTGAGCTGTCTGCAGGGGTCTCAAGGACAAAGAGGGAGATGGAAGCAGTTTTGAGCCTATCAGACCTTCAGGGAAGTGACTCTTGAGCAGAGTTTTTCCAGCCCGGTGTGTCTAGAAGCCCAAAGCAGGAATTCCTTCCTTTTTTCTTCTGCGGAGTCTTTTGCATTTCTCTACTAACTCTGCTAAAGAGTGCAGATTTAGGTCAAAGCCCGGAGAGTTTCTAGAGCTTCTGTTTAAATATTAAAATGAAAAGACAGCAGCAAGGGTTTGGGGTAAATTCCCATTACAGCTGGGATGGTGAACAGCCAGGATTCCCGTGAGAGCAGGTTGCTGTCTCAGGAAATCCCACCATGACACACGTCATGAGGGAGAATTAGTGTTTCCACACCTCACACAGGCGTTTCTGTCCCTGGTCAAGGCTTCCCCTCCCTCCATGGTGAGACAGGTTGTGCAGGGGGTTGGAGCCAGCAGCATGGAGAAGTCATCCTCCAATAAACCAACCCGGGGAAAAGCAGCCTGAGCAGGTTGGACAGCAAGGGACTGACCTCAGGTTTCACCCCAAGACATCTCCTCTGTCTTACTGGGAAGGAACTGCTCATGGGGTCCATCCCAGAGCTCCCACCTGCAGCTGAGCAAGCCCTGGGGTGTTTGTTTTGGGCCCTTCAGGCACAAAGAGAACTAAATGCAGGCACAGACAGGGATAGGCTGAGCCTCCATGGAACTGAATCATCAGCCTGGGAGAGATGCAGGGGGACTGGCCCCATTCCTGGGGAGGGCAAGGGCAGATTGAGGGGAAGAGTTTGTGTTAGGAGAAGCAGATTAAATGTGGACACAAGAAGTGGGACAAAGAAATAAAAACTGTTGTGAAGTTCAGGTACTTCAGAGTTGAAATTCCCACCTTCCAGTGAGAGCAGCCAGGGAGGGCCAGGAGCTCTGCATGGAGGGGGTTAGGTGCTGGAAGAGCAAGAGGACGCTCAGTCACATTGATTTGCAGCACAGAAATACGCTGAGAAGTCAAAGGGTTTGCTACCTGGGACTTCCCAAAGGCACAAAGTTGTTTCTTCCACTGAGGTGTAGGGAGAGAGAGANAAGAGAAGAGAAGAGAAGAGAAGAGAAGAGAAGAGAAGAGAAGAGAAGAGAAGAGAAGAGAAGAGAAGAGAAGAGAAGAGAAGAGAAGAGAAGAGAAGAGAAGAGAAGAGAAGAGAAGAGAAGAGAAGAGAAGAGAAGAATAAGAGTTAAAAATACTCTTTTGCCAACCAGCCATGCTGCAGTGTCCCTGCATCACCTCATTAGCTGCGGAAAGGTAGCTTAGTAACTCTATTTCTCTCCCGTTCCCACGCACTGTGCTGGTTGAACTTGGTTTCTTTTTTTTTTCTTTCCATTTAAAAAAATTTCCCCTTGGAAAATGTGGTTTCAGCTGAGCTCTCATTTTCCGTGAGAAGATGTTGGTTTCAGCTGTGAATCAGAAAAAATGTCATTTTGAAACAGGGATTCCAGCTTAACCCTGCCCTTTGCCCCAGTTCACCAAGCCTGGGGCAATGTGGATGTTTCCCACTTGGATACTTGTGATCCTGGGGATAGGGCAGGGGCATTGTCTGGATCTGAGCCGCGCAGTGATTTGGGGCTTTATGTGGGACAAGTTTGGAGCTGCTGGAGCCAGCGCTAGGACCATCAGCATCCTGCCACAGCACTGAGGTCCTCATCCCCCTTCGCGTTCCTCAGTCGAGGTGTGGTGTTGGTGAAACGAATCAGCTCAGCCCTACCCGGGGCTGTGCCTCCTTTCTTCCCTGTGGCCCCGATACCAGGAGTCTCCCGTGCGCAGTTACACACTGAGTCAGACATTTGAATTCTTGTCTGTGTTATTCACGGTGCATAAAATGAGACATCTGCCTCTTTTCAGGATGGGGCCTGGGTTTCCATGAGCCGTGTCAGTTCCTGCAGAGCTCCTGCCCTTCCGAGGGTGAATCCCGGCTGTGCTGGCACACGCAGGAGGCTGAGGCAGGAGCAGGGTCTTTACCCTGCTGCAGCGAAGACAAGACTCCTGGCTTCATTACCTGCCTGAACACAGGCACAGGCACTCTCTGGCCGTGGTTCATGCTCTCAGCCTGAACTCCAGATGTGGCTCCCCAAAAGCTGTCCCAAGCACGGTCATCCCCTGGAGCTGCCAGCAGCCTCCACACAAGCAAAAGGGAAACAAGAAATGCAGCCCTGGAGAGCCCGGCGTTGGGACAAAGCACTGCTTTTCACTGCAAATGGGGTTAAAATTCTATGGTGAAAGTTGAGTAGTTATTAAAACAGTGAGCAGGGTTCTGCTCGTTTAAAATGTCATGTAGAGGGAAAACATCTTCCCTAGCTAACAGCTGCTGGTTAGTGAACCGACTGGGAGCCATTGAACACTGGCAGCATAGTACTGCATACACTACAGTCCAGTACCTTCAGTGCACCATTTCAGGTGCTATGTGATGCCTCAAGAAGTCCACTTGCACCTCCAAATCATCACTCACCAATTCACCCCAGAGCCCTGAGTGCTGAGACCAGCATCCTACAGTATCAAATGACAGTGAGAGACACCCATAGGGCTGCTCACGAACCTCACTCACCTGCACAGCACCGCAGCTGTTCAGGAGTAACCTCTACCAAACACTCCCCAGCTATCACAGCTGCTGGCACTGGGGTAAGTATGAGTAGTCTGGGTCCAAAAGGTAAAAGGGCTTCAAACTGGAGCCAGTTGGGTGTTTGGCCCATCCCAACCTGGGGCCAGTTACTGGTGAGCTTTCTCTGCAGCCAGGACAGCCCTGCTGACCAGCCAGGCAAGGGCAGAGCGTTAAAAGCAGCTGATTGCTTACCATGGGGAAAGACAGAAGTGTCCAACCCAAGTCAGCTGTTTTCCAGCCCTGTATGGCCCCAGGTCAGCATTCCAGCAGCAATCCACAGAGGACACCAAGAATCCCACAAACAAACCACAACAAGGGGGTAAGTAGCCCAGTTCCAGGACCAGAGGAGGTTTGGGTTAGGGCTTCTCCTTCCTGGGCTGCAATTAAGCTGCTTTTGGTTGTTACTAGTGATATTTTCCCAGCTGGCCATCAGCTCAGAGCTCTGTTGCCAGTAACCAGAGCACCCAGATGTCCTGCTGAAACCCACAAGAGCTCCTTATGCTCATGGCTCCTCCAAATCCAAGCCAAGTGCCCACTGCAGCCCATATGAACCAGCCGAAAGGGCTGCCTGTAAAAGCCCAGGAGCACTTTCAAAACAGCTGGCACCTTCAGCAGAGGTTTGTGATCAGCCAGAGAGGGGCTGGGGAGATGGAGGCTGTAGCTAGAGCTGTCAGCCTCTAGGGAAAGCCCAGGGATGAACTCCCACACACTGCTGAGTCCCAAGAGAGACCCCACGGTCTGGGTGAACCTACAGAACATCCCTGAGAAACGCAAAAGCAAACCAAGAAAACCCCCTGCAGGCAGTTACGGTTTCAATCATTTTAATGTGATCACTGCAATTTGACCACAGTCTCGGAAAGAAAAAAAGTCACACAAATTATTTGTGCTTAGGATTTGAGTCAATCTACACAGTTCTTGTTGATTGACGGTTTATTCGAGTTAAGACCTTCTGACCATCAGTGATGTTCTCGGCTGAAAGGCAGGATCGCAAGTGTCGGACATACTGGTGCAAACCGTGAATGCTTCTTCTGGGGTTAAAGCTGCAACAGCTGATCTACTCAAAAGAAAACAGAGTTCTACAGGCACACACTGACCGAGCATGCAAATACACCAGGAACCAGCTACAGCTTCACAGGAAAGAACACAGAGTGGTAACGCAGAGGTCAGGCCATCATCCAGAACTCAACTGCTCAACAAGGAGTAGGGAGGGAGGGAGGGAGGGGGGAACCACACAAATCACAAAACCTCAGAGAATTCCTTTTCCAATATTAGAAAAGAAAATAGGGAGAGCTTTGGAAATGACACTGCGTTGGCAAACTCTGGTTTTTTGGGTAACAAAGCAAAAGGTGAAGGCAAATTTTCCAAAGTATTGTAAAATTTATTGTATAAGTATTGCAGCTTTTAGAATGACATAGAATTGCCACTATCAGTTACTGGTACACAAGAAGCGTTTACAACAGATCTTTGTCAATTGGCATCAGAGTAAATATTCATACTAAAACAGCAAAATATAGATAAGTACTGCATTGCGTGTGCTCTCCATAGTTTACAGAAGTTTAAACTCAAACAGAACTCAGGATACAGGACTGCCTATAACAAACTCCAAAGCCAAAGCAATGCAACTGGAAGTTTAAGAAAATATTCATACAATGAAATGTGGCTATAAGGCAGGCAGGTCAGGACTTTAATGTTGTCCCTCGGGAGCTTCTATAGTACAGCAAAAACGGGAAGCGCGCTTTCTGGGAAATATCTGTGTGTTTTTGTAGCTCTGTGTTGTAGGTAGAAAATCTCTGAGCGATGCAGAGACGGAAGAGGTTAAAAACTCATCCTTTTCTTGCCTCACACTGGTAATGCTACACACATCTGGATTCAGCCTGTCCCCGATCCTTCGCACAAATGTTGGGCTTCTATCTGTTTCGTCACATAGCAGTTAGGGCAATTTCATGCTTCAATATGCGTACAAAAGGGGGGGGGCTCCAGAAAGCCACTGGATTTCCCTGTACCCCCACTCCAGATAGATGAGTTTTATAACGCTAATGGAAATGACACACCAGATCAGGAAAGCTGAATCTGCATACTGGGAATCCCAGGGTTAGGAAGGGAACACGAGTTTTCCCAGTGTCAAACCCCAAGGAAACCCATCCTTCCTCACCATTCACATTCCCATGACAACTTGGGGGCGCTGGTAGCTGTACTGTGAGCTGAGAAACTCTAGGATTAACAACCTCTTTTAAAGCTGACAGGACTCTTAAAACTTCAAGCAGAAAGGCAGGCTAGGACAAGAGGTTGCTAAGCGTGAGCAATGCCTCGCTTCTTCCATATTTGTTAAAAAACAAATCATTCTTTAGGGGCCTTAATATCTCTGCTGGCAGCTGCAAGACAGGACAGACTGCAACAGAGCAGGACCACAGCTCAGCTTCTGGTCCAGATCTCTCCAGAGCTGCACAAAGGCCAGAAGGAAATGAGTGGAGAAGTGGGCAGGGTGTGCCAAGCACCTTCTCTGCCTTGGTAGAGATACAGGATGTGGGACTTGGGAAGAAATGGACCCCGAGCCAAAAATAACATTAAATAGTAATAACAATAGCAACAACAATAGAAAAGAACAGACCATGATTTGTAAACACCCATTCAGAACTTGGGAGTTGATCTGGTATCTGCACAACACACAGTCCTCAGGACTGTAAAGCAGAGGGACGGGCAGAAGAAAGACTAAAGGTGACAACTTGGCTCTGTTGAGGTGGACTCGAGCTGCACCCACTGCCTGGGAGCCAGGACTACCCCCACCACGGCTGCAGCCACTTCCCAAAGACCTGCACCAGCTGTGGGAGAGGGGCAGCCTGGTTTGGGTTTGGGCATCTTTTGCAACGATAGTTTGGTAGCCATGAGCCAAACTTTTCAGACTCACTGGACTCCCCAAGCTGGGGAAAGCAGCAAATGAAATCAGACCCAGAACTCAGCAGGCTGATCACTCAGCTGTGGGTGCTTGGGGTGATGCTTGAGGGAAAAAAAGCTGCAAGACATGGCTGGAGAAAGAAGGGGGGGAAGGAGGAAAAAACCTGGAGAATTGGTTGAAATTGTGAGGACTTCAAAGCATGAGAGCTGGGTTTCATTGCACTGCATTTTCAGACCCACTCCCACTCCTCCTGTGCACCTTTCCAGTCCCCAGCCACCTGCCTGACCTCTCCACAGGATTTGGTGGGCAGGCTAACACTATGTGACAAGACAATCCCTTTATTTATCAACCTCCAGTCCCCACGATACCCCCCTCATGCACTGCTGAGTTTTAAACATGTGATGCATTTTCCACCCAAAACCTGCTGAGGTAACCAGGGTTTTTTCAGCAAAGAAACCAGTTCAGATCACAGAACACCCCTCACCCCCCAAAAACCCCTAACCCTGACCCCACTATTCACACGGTTTGGCTCAAGAGGGCAGTAGATATTATAGTTCCATTTCTCTTTTGGCTGGTAACCGATTTACAACATCCACCAGAGTTTCCCACCTCCTCGGGTAGGACAATGTGCATACAAGGTGTTCACGTTCCCTTAGAGCAGGAGAAGGGCAGCAACCGCATGGCCAGGGAGCTGCTCCGAGAAAGACAGGATGGGAGAAGCGAATGCAAGGTCCAAAGGAGCAAGAGACTAGACACTGGTCACTTGTGACGCTAAGGATGGTTTAGTTTTCCCCTCTCTAAAGGGAGGTTTCCTGTTTCTTGAATAAGGCACTAAATAGACACGTTACATAAAGGAAAGATACATTTCCAAAGCTCGTAGAGATTCATCACGGTTGTACCTGTCACCACACACGAGACGATGCCTTCGCACAACTATTTTTTGTGGCTTTTCCTGGGGTTTTTTTGCTTTTAGGTCATCAAAATTTAGGTTACACAACTGTGAAGCTACGAAGATTTCAAGAGCTGTGGAAAAGCAGTTGGAAAGATCGAGAAGGTACAGGACTAGTTCTAGGTGAAAATAAAAAACAAAGCAAAAAATAACCACCAGACTTCAAGTTCAGCTACTCATCATCTTCTTTAAAATACATATAAATATTGTTCAAATGGTCAGAACGTCAAAACCCTTCCCACGTGGGGTTTGTGTTTTGTCGGGTTATTTTTCAAGTAATAGAAAAGTTGCTTAAAAACAACAGTTATTGCCTTTATATCTTTCGTTTATGTCACTCTACTAGATAGCATCCTGCAGAAAATAAAACCACACCTCCTCGTAAAATCTTCACGCTCTGCGGGTCTCACACCGACTCTTCCTCACACTCAAGAGATGCTCCCCCAGCCAGGGAGACAGCACCGAGAACAAGCTTCTTCCCTTTTGCCTTCTCTCTCTCATGCGCTGCGGGTTTCTCACTCACTCACTCACTCCGTCACGTACAAATTCATCGCGAGGGTAAAACACCTACCAGACACCTACGCAACAGAGAAATGTAAACAATGGCACAGTCAGACAAACCGCTTCCCGAGGATAAATTAAAGACACACAACGCCCGGCAGGCAGGAGGGCAGGTGGGACCATGTTGCTGCTGTGGCTGAGGGCACCTTCAGAAGAGGTAAAGGGGGTTTTTTTGCTTCTAAAGCATCAAGCTATTTCTTTAGCCTTTAATTAATACATCACAGGAGCAGATTCAGTTCTGTCTACCTTACCCAATGCCACTTCACCCAGGATAATACAGTAAAAAAACAGTGATGGCCAGAAGCAGCCCAGAAGACGGTGCAGCTGCAAGACACGGCTGTGCCCGCTCGCCTCAAGCAGAGGTTTGGGAGGTTAGTACAAACTAAGTGAAAAAGACTGTCAGCACCACCACATTTTTCATCTCATACTTCCAGCGAGATCTTTAAATGCCAGCTGAAAGGCAGCCGGTGGGTACCTCACCACCTCCATCAACATCCATCAGCATCTCTTTACCTCCAAACAGGGCCCTTGAGTTGAACCTTGAAAGAAATAAACCAAAAACCACTTTGTTCCTTCAGACACAGAAGTTTATTCTCATCCCCACCACCCCCCTCCAAAATGTTAGAGGTTGTCCAAAAAAAAAAGTCAAATAAAAAAATCAAGTACTTTTTGTCTGCTCCGGTCACTGCTGACTCTGGGAAGCAGGGATTTTAACTTGTGACTCCAATAATCCTACCAGATGACATTACAGACACACACCAACTCCTCTTGCTTTGTAGGGAATGTATAAAGCCGTGACTGTCGGTGGCCATGCATGGGGACTCTGGAAATTAAGGATTTGCATAAGATGCAGTCTGGCTCACCACTCTGCCCAGGGCTGGCATCTCCGCTCCGGTGATTTTCCATCCCCTTCCAGCTACTTTGTTCTTCACTTCGACATAGATCCCTTAACAGGTTCATGGTAGACATGATAGAGGCTTTGACCAACACAAGCACTGACATATTTATATTAAAAAATAGTGCAAAATTTCAACATTTATATAAATAACTCTAAACCCCTGCTTTTGATTTTTTTTTGTTTTTTTGTTTTTTTTTTACAATGTAATACACGCTTTTTGAGTTGGCACTCAAAAAAATTGCCATTTTTCTTCTAGTTCAGAAAACAATGTTATTTTTTTTTTTCAATAGGCCTCTTCTAATACAAAAATACTCCTGCTCCTTACACATACACTTTTCTCTTATTTTAATATATATTTATAT
>VZRI01007808.1:1067193-1110766 GCA_013397515.1 Upupa epops | reverse complement strand
CCCCCCATCACACCCACGTTGTGATGCACTCGACGCAGGAAACCATGGGAGATGAGTACAGTAAGTGAATAACCAAATGTGAAACCTAATTTAATGTTGCTTTAAAAAAATAATTAAAATATAGAAGTTCTTAGCAGCAGGATGATTCTAGAGTAATTTTCCTCCAAAAAGATAACTAGACCTTGGCTTGAACAGCCTGAGAACTGTGGCCTAGAGGCCTCCCTACACTGCAAGCATCACCTTGATGCTGCAGTCCAAACTGAGGCTCCAGCAACCCCAGAAAGGGTAAAGCCAGGAGCAAATGTCCTCCAAACCAGGGGGGTTGTGGAGTCTCCTCTGGAGATGGTCCAGACCCGCCTGGATGTGTTCCTGTGTGATTTGGTCTGGGTGATCCTGCTGTGGCAGGGGGATTGAACTGGATGATCTTTCGAGGTCCCTGCCGATCCCTAATGGTTCTATGAAAACACAAGATTAGCTCACACCTGCGATTAAAGCAGAGATTCTTCCCATCTACTGGTGATCCTGAGAGGACAGGATTCACCCTGGACATTGCTTTGAGAAACAACAGATTTAAGTGTCGCTAACGTTCCTGTGGACCTACACCCCCCCAGCAGGGGAAGCTGGAGGAAAACAAGCCAGGAGGCTCATAATGCCAACCTGGAACGGTTGGCACTTGTCACAGGTGAATCTCCAGCTCTGGCACTGGCAAGCTGGGCACAGGCAGACGGAGTTACCAGCAGTGGAAGAGGAATGCCAGGGGCATTTCCTTTTCTCTTTCAGATCATTCTGGGTCCAGCCACGTGAGCAAACCACATCTTTTCCAGTGAGGAAGTACCGTTTCTGTAGTGCTGGTGCTGGCAGTTCAGGCAGCCTGGTGTCCCCCTGAAAGACTGTAAAGAGCCGTGACAGCAGCACAGCACCAGGGACACTTCACTGGCAGTCACAAGGGATTTCGCCTTTCAGATGCTCTCTGGACCTTGCCCAGCTGTGAAGCACATCTGCACTCACTCCAGGCTGTGGCACGCAAGTTAAAATGTTGCTGCACCATTGTGGCTACCCCAGGACGTGTCTGAAGAGCATCACTGCTCCTCCAAGAAGCACCTTCAAGCACAGACAGAGTGGGGGGTGATCCCATGGGCAGAGCAAGCCCCAAGCCCTGTGCCAGGTGCCTCAGCACCCTAGAACACACCTCACTCACCCAAATTCAGCATTAGCATCACACTATAATCCATGAAGAAGCCACCTGTTACATCCCCCTCCCCTTTTTTGTCCTTATTTCCCCAATTTTGGAATATATTTTCTCTTGGGGCATCACAAGTGATACCAAGTATTAACAGAACCCCATCAGTTTCCTGTTTCTGAAGCTAGCTCTGCACAGAAACCCCAAGACAGTCCTGTAGCCAGAGCAAGGGAAACAGTGACTGATACAGAAATGAGAAGACTGATTCTTCCCCCTTCTGGGCGCTTTTAGGGAGCATTTCCATGGAGCAGAGGTTGAGTGTTGCAGTATCAGCACCTTCCCTGCCTACAGCTGCTGAAGACTGGTGAAGCTGTGTGAGGCAAAGACCTTTCTCAGCAGTGCACACCCTTCTTTATATGAATCTCAAGACTCCCATACACAGCTGTTTACACAGGCATTGACTGTTTAGTCTGCTCCAGTTTACATTTGTTTCTAGCCTGGAGCCACAGTCCAGTCAGATTCCCTCTGCAGATCCAAGAGGAACTGCGACTGCTGCAGATCAAATCTCACTTCTGATCCCTGGCTCAGCCACGGGGCTGACACCAAAGGGCAAAGGGAGGGCTTCCAGCGCTGCCACAGGTGCTGCCAGCCCTTCCCCTCATCCTGAAGGGTGCTGAAGCAGCAGGCAGGAGCGGGAAGCGCTCTGAGAACTGTGTTTACTTTGCCATGCCCCCATGGCAGACTTCCTGAGCAGTGAGTACCCCGCTGCCTTCTGCTAGATGTTTTATATTTAACTTGGCAGTGGGCAGTGCCATGGCAATATCCCATCTGCTTCCCCCTCTCTTGGGAATGATGTCAGCCAGCTCCTGCGAGGGTGGCTGCAGCCCAGCGCTCCCCGGCATGCAGAGCATCACCACTCAGCTGGGGGTTCCCGCGGTGACCAGCGTCAAGCTGTCAGTAAGCTGCTGCACCCAAACCATTCCCTCTGCTCCTACACACCCCTCACTCAAAGCCTGCATCCAACACCTCACCCAGGTGCTTAGAAGAAAAGCTCTGGCTCACACATCGACTCATCTGCTCGTACAGATGAGGTCCAGGAACGATGTTCCAGGCAACATATGGGTGTTAAGAGTAGCAAACTAGGAGAAACACCATTAAAAGAGGATCTGCAGAGATAAGGAGCAGACAGGAGACCTGTTTTCTTCAGAAGCTGGATCTCTGCAGTTATTAACCCTGTCTCCTGAGGCTCCAGGGCTTGCCCAGGACGTGCTTCCATGCTCACAGCTGACCAACCACAGACACTCACCAACACTGATCCTCTGCTCACACACCACCGTGAAGCCCATCTGGGTAACAGCTTATCACTCCTAAAAACTCATTAGTGGGATTAAAATTGCTGGAAATCAGTAGCCAGAAGAGGGCAAAGCCTCAGACACAAAACACACCCTTCCAGCCTTTGTGCTTCGGCTGTGCAACAGCTACACAGCCCCTCTGAGTCAAGCAAAACCACACTGCCCTGCCCGGGAGTGCCAGCCCTGCAAACCCTCCTCTCCCCAGGGCTCTCCTCTAATTTTCCGAACTACTTAGAGCTCGAATTAATCTCAACCATGGCTGAGTCTAGAAAGCTATGAGAAAAAGCACAGATTCTGCTGCCTGATGAGCACTGTGGCTGTAAAAGCCTCCTCACTGCAGAACATAAAACTCCCTTTTAATGCCTTTTTAGAGATCAAGTTCTGACTTCTACAGAACCACTTGCTTCAGTAACACCAGAGAATCCTCTCTGCCAGAGCTGCCTGGTGCAGATTAAGGCTCTGAGCCTTCAGCGGGACTAACAGCTTCCATTCTGCGGGACACGGGTGCGCTTGGAAATTGCACTTCTGCCATCACAGCTCCTGGGGCAGTCGGGCTGTCGGGCTGTCGCTGTGCAGAGGTGCAGGGACAGGGCCATCGCTATTGCACAAGAATTTTTTAGTAGCATTTCTTAAATATTCTTAGCTTTGGAGAAAGAAAGGTACAGAGTTCAAGTGCAGTGAGAACAGTGACGGAGAAACACAACACAATACAAGAATTGCTTTGCGAACAAGAGCTGCATTAAGACAAAAACCTTTAGGGAAATTAATTCCTCCTTCAGTTGTAATTTTTGAGCTCCAACAACAAAAAAAAGACAGCTCTGGCAGACCTAGCAGCACCCTGACCACGGGATGAACTACTTTAATATTTCAAAGGATGAAAAGCTTGTCTGCAGCTCTGGTGCCCATCTGCAGTCACAATAGCAAAGTGAAGTTTGGGATTTAAAAAGCCCAACCCCAGTTCACTGCAAGTTTAATGGATCACACAAACCAGCTCCCAGCTCGGTGCAGCCGCTGCCTGGCAGCCCTCGGTGCTTGCTCAGAGTGGAGCTGCTCTCTACAGAGAGACAGGCTGTGCGGGATCCGAAAGGAGACACTTCCAAGATCTTTATGATGATTTATCCCTCCATAACGAGCTGCCCATGGAGGCACCCGAGGGACTTCTTGTTCTGTCAGGAGGGCACTGGGGCCACAGGGGAGCTTGGCTGCCACTCCATCACCACAGACAGGAGCAGGGAGAAGAGCAAGAATCATAAAGAGGGGGAAAACCACCTCAAAACGGTAAATTCAGATTTCTTTCCTTAGCTCTGAGAAATATTTTGAAGACTCTGCATCCTCACTGAGGTCCAGCAGACACAGAGAGGGAAATCTTGGCTGAAAAGACGTTTAATTGCTTCTGTGTCTGAAAGCTGATAAATAGTGGACCTGTTTTGGTGTGGAGACTGGGGTACAACACAGCTGGAAATTCTGACCTGCTGAAATCTACCAAAAAAAATTGAACAGATTTCACAAAAAGAGAGAAAAGTCATTAATTTTTTAGAACAGTCAACAATTTTTGACTCAACCTGAACTATCAGTTCAATGTCCATATGATTTTAAATGCTTTCTCCACATCAGCCTTCTCTCCTCTTTTTAAAGAAAATAAAAACCATGGCACTCAAGATAACAGACATGAGTATATTCAGGTAAAAAAGGCTCAACTTCCTATTTGCTTTGAAAACATAGAATGAAACACTCTGGCACTGCTTGAGTAAAACATCTGGGATGTGATAAAACAGTACAAAAAAAATAACTGTTAACGGGAAAACCACCTTTCTGCTATTTTTAATAATCCACAAGCTCAGATGCCCACGTTCTGCTGCTGCTGGAAGCTGGTTCCTGGGATGGTAAGAAGAGACATTTCTGTAACTCTAGGAGGTGCTGGGGTCCCTGCAGGGAGTTTTTCTCGATCCCCAAAGCAGCAGGTGCTTGAGCCATCCCCACATTCACAGTGGCTGGTTCGGTGCAGGATCACGCACTCCTGGCACTCTGGTCTTGGGACATTACCTGAACTAGGGGTTTTCACAATCCTCCTGCCTGAGAAGTGTCTTCCTCGCTGTGGTACAGAGCACTCAATAAGGCATCTTCATCTGCTCTGTGCCACGTGTGACAGAAAGAGCAGCTGCGGAGCAAAGGGACAGCATGTGCCCTAGGCATCTGTGGCTGGACAGACCGCACAGTGCTGCACTGGGGTCGGGATGTTAGACATCCCCTCTCTCTCAAAAAAAAACCCAGAAAAGATGGAAGGAAAGAAAGGAAGCAAGCACCTCCAGTATTTGATCTTTTTCCTGCAGTGAGACAGATCTGACATCACGGAGCACAGCGGGCTGTCAGGCCACCACTTCCCAAACAGTGCATGGAACAGTGACCTTGAGGAAGCCCTGTCAGTTAAAAGGCTTTAAGACCCAAGATGAACGCTAAAAAAAACACCCCAACTGTCAGTACAAGACACCCCTGTACCAGTGACAGAGCCATGAAGGCAGAATTGATAGCATGTGTTCACCCTCCATGAAAATGCGAGGTCTGTTCTCTATAGGTTCCTGCAAGGCTATCTAGGCTGCTGCCTTTGGGAGGAAACTGCATAAAACCAACATCTGCCTCAGAGCTGGTTGGGCCCAGCCTTGAGTGCCTGTCAAAGGTTAATTAACACATCCCTCCCTGGGCTTTTCTGCAGCAGGGAGCCTGGGTTACATGGGGAACCTCTCAAATACCCCCTTGTAGAGATTTCTGCTTGTCTGTCTGACAAGGGTTTTCTTCCACCACAGTCATGGCAGCATCACTGGTAAGAGCTGCAGAAAGTCTTTTGGGATCTCCTCTTCTCCCCGAGGCAGTCAGTCAGATTTTATACAGCCTTTTGACATTCTCCAGCCAGAGCCGCCTAAGGACACAACAGCTCGAGGCTGTTAACAGCAAGGCAGGCACCCCAACCAGCTGAGGGTACATGGTGGTTGAAGGAACAGGACACACCAAGAACAGCCCTGTGCTACTTGAATGACGTAAAGTCTGAACTGCAAAGCCCAGAGGCTGTGGCTGTCCATATATTAACATTACAACACAGAGCACCCTAAAGAGCCAGAGGCATCCCTAAAAGACGCCCCCCCCAACCTGCAGTAACTGAGGTGAAAGATGATGCCAGAACCCAATCTGGAGGGTGTCTCTTTCTGCAGTGCCAGGTGGCCCATGGGCAAACAAGATCCAAAACAAGTGCCTTCAGCTCTGGTGTTTCCTCGTGTCACATCATTTGGCAAATGATAGAGCAACACGAGCTGTAGGAACAGGGTGTAACTTACTGATGAGAGGTTCTCGTCTCGCCTCCTCCCCTGGCTGTGCCGGCTGATGAAGGATCGTGCAGAGAGTTTGTAGTGGTTCAGCAGACACGTGATCACCACCACCATCACCATCATCACCACCACGATTATGATTATCTGTACAAACTCCAACTCCGCTGCAAGAGAGACAGACAGACTGTAAGTCACCAGAGAAAATACAACGGAATTGAGCACAAGAGCTGATGTGGCAGAGACACCAGTGACAATGCTGCACCCCCCCCAGAAAGTTCACACACACCTTTGAGGGCTCTGCATGCTTTGAGCACAGCTGTTTACTTAAGAAAACCCTCATTCATGCACTTTTTCAGTACCACAGAGGATTCTCCAGGAGGGATCTTTAAGGACTGTCCACAAAGCAGAGTGTTTTCAAGATGCAGACAGCTCTCTAAAGCTCTCCCAGCGGCAGAGCGCTGGATGTCCCCACTGCTGGGCACAAAACCAGCAGCATCTCAGTGCTGAGGGTCCCCTACTGAGGGCCACAGAGCCACAAACCAGCACAACTCACTCAAGCAAACAACTCACCCAAACACAAGCTGAAATTCTGCAGTTCTCTTCTCACTGCCACTACCCTTTTCATCAGGGAGGAAACTGAAGTACACCCTCATAGTAGGCACCCGTTCTCATTGCCACAGGGGTCACGCAGTGGCACAGGAAGCCCTCGATGCAGTGTAGCACAGTGGGCATTGTCAGTCCCCTCTCCCCATCGGTGGCCCATCCTGCTTTGCAGCGAGACGCCAGATGGGCATGATGCAGCGGCCCATGGGGGCCACGTCCTGGAGCTCCAGACATCCCTCGGCTCGGGGTTTGGCCAGCTGACAGTGGCAGCTTGAGTGGCTTGAACTGGCATAAAGGAAAACTGCCAAAAATCCTCCAAACAAACAAGAATAAGCAAACAACAGACTAGCCGGTTAACTCCAGACACTTGGCAGGAGGCAGTAAGAAGCTGCTTCTAAAATTTCCTAGGGAAATAATTCCTCACACCCCTCTGAGGCTAAGGAAAATTATGTTCTAGAGGCAAACCTAGCACTGGGGTCATTATTTCCACACTTCTGGCTACCAGAGAGCAGACACTATCCCCAGACCACTCATTTGCTCTCCCCAAGCCCCCTCACACCAGCAGTACCCAGGGCTCCCCAAGCCCATGACCAGGCAGCAGCAACCCCAGTGCTCAATGCAAAGAAAGGGCCAAGCCACTGAAATTCAATAGTTGTGGTGACTTACTGGTGGTGACTCTGTTTACTTCTCAAGAGGAACAGCTATATAATCCAGCTTGGGAAAGCTGTGTCTCAAGCTACCACAGATGCTGCCATCTGCAATTTATCTGTACAGACACACATGTGTATCTGTAGACATGCAGGAAGACCCATCACACCTCCAAGGGCAGTGCCACTCCACTCGTACCAGCTGGGACAACTTCTGCTGAGTCAGGCAAATTGAGTTTTATTGTCTGTATGGAAAGTTTTCTCCTGGCAGGCAGTGTTTAAGTGCCAGTTAAAGCAAGTAAGTGTCAAGAAAACAGACCAGGTGGGAAGTGCCTTCAGGTACCTCAGAGCTTGTTCTGCTGAAATGCAGCTATTTCTGCCGTTGCCCCAAACGCTTACCCAGCTCTGCCCATCATCCTCAAACAGCAGACCCATGCCTTGAAAGCAGAAGCCTCATCTGTCACTGAAAGTCAGAGGTGTGAGTAACCTGGAGCCCATGGACTGACAGCACCCCTAAACTGCAGCTGCCTCTATGACAAGAGCCTGCACATGGGGTGGGAAGGGCAGGATTACAAGCCAAACTCTGCATAGGTGTTTTGCCTTTTAGCTAAAGGCATCTTCTTAAAAGAGGAGCTGTGGGTCTTTCACAGCAACCTGTGAGGGGAAAAGCTGGGAAAAAAACACATTCCCAACAAACTACGACCCAGCCCCAAAGCAGCAGAGCATTCTGTCTGTGAGAACAATGGGTGGTTGGATCCCAACAGGAGCTACAGGTACCTGTGCTGGAGGAACAGGCTGAAACAGGGAGCCTGCAGGTCATCCACAAAGGCCAGACCCCAGGGGGCACTGACACAGAGCCTCTCTGCCTCAGCTACACACAGGCAGCAGACCCCACAGACTGGAGAGCAGCCACCCCTCAGCCTGAGAGGCTGCTTTTGGCAGAACTCACTACAGAAAATAATAAACGAAACTAAACAAAGAACAACTGAAGTTTTTTGAGGAAGATGAGTCAATTTCTCCTCAAATGCAGCATGAGCTTTGGTCCCAGTAAGAAAACACACAAAAACCTACAAACCAGCCCCGTGATGGAAAACTTCCTTTTCTCTTAAAAGAGGTTGTATTTCTGTTAAAAGAGAGTACATTTCTGGAGAAACGCATAGCCAAGGTATTCGTGAAGGAAAGTTCCTTTCCTAGGATGACTGATGCTTTAAATAAACCAAATCTTGCTAAACTGGTCATAGTGTTTTGGTGGCACGGGTGAAGCTCTGGCCACCAGGCAATGCTGCCCTAACCCCTTCCCAGAACACATGACTGGGTCACTTACAAACTATCTAAACCACATACAAACACACAACAAGCGGAGCCTGAAGGAAAAGAAAGGGTGGGAATTCTGTCAGGCTCTGGGACAACACACCAGCTTCTCATCCATCTCTATCCAGCCCTGAATGTTTTGAGCCTGGCTCTAGTGCTCCCATAATTGGGGTATTCCAGAACAGCTGCCAAGAAGTGAAATAGTAAGGCACAGCACGACTGCCAGAACAAAGGAAATGCTGCTTCTAGCAGGGATGCTCCTCCTGCCCCATCTCTCTCTGTCTCTCATGTTCTCCTGGAGCTGGTCACTGGGATGGACTGGACCCTGCTAAGGATCACAGAGTGAGACCAGGACAGGGTTCAGGCATGCACCATGCCTTGCTCTTCAGACTTTGAACTGGGTTATTTCAATGTGGAATCTAGTCTAGAATTACAGCACTCACACTGTAGAGGCATTTTATCACCTTCCTTTGTGGGAGGAGGAAGAACAATTAAGCTACAAATTAATACTCTGTAAACAGGCTTGGTGAAACACGTCTGAGCTGTAACATCTCATCAGCTCCCTGATATGACTGGCCTTTCCATGCCAATGGCTTTGCCCTTTTCCCACCTCCTCTGCTAGCTCAGCCACTGCAGTACAGCACATCTACCCTTGCCCTGCAGAGGAAAGCTCCAACACTTAAGCACTGCATACTAGAAATGCATCTGCTGCCCCTTCCCAGGTCGCCTTTGGTGCTCCTCAGTACACGAGGAGGTCAAACCCGCTAGGAACCTCTGCTCTCTGACCAAGAAAAGCAGAGGACACACTGTGCCCTGAGTTTTGCTCCATCCCAAGCACAGCCAGGCAGAGCAGTGAGTGCAATCTCACAGTGCCTGGCAGCGAACACATCGAGTACATCCCAAGAACACTTGTGTTGCCAAATCTGGCCTTTAGGGGAAAAAAAACCAAACCGAAAGAGTCCCCCATACTCAATCTGTGCTTTTCAAGTTTCAAGAGACTCAAACCCACTCGAGGCGCTGAAGTTTCTGCCAACTCTCTCTTTGTTTTAACTTGTCTTCATTGGCAGAAGCAGGAAAAAAAACCCCAACACTGAAGAGCTGTATACACTTGGTAAGATTTTATCCAAACAGCTCCAACTAATGAAGAAAGATCATTAAAACCCCAAACTTGGAGTTAATACGTTATTATACAAGTGCAACTCAGCTGCTATGCTAATAAAAAGCCTTTGGGGAATGAAAACCAAGCCACACTGCAAAGCACATCATTTATAATTCTGCTGGTATTCTTAAAACACACACACCCCCCCCAAAACAAAACAAGAAAAAAAAATAATCAACACATTTTGTGTTTGGCTTCCTAATCATTGCCACTTTCCAATTACAAGAGACCTCATTCCATTTTTCTCTGTAATTTTCCCCAAGGGAAGTGTTACAAATGCACTAGGCTCTCCATGATGGGCATATTCAGCCTCCACATGCAAAGTAAGGTCACGCTAATTTAGTTTTACATAAATTTTTATTCCAGAATATGTTTCAAACTAACAGGTTCAGACATCGCATTTAAGTGACACAACCTGCTTTTCTGTGGTTTCTGTTTAGATGCCGCAGCTTTGGGTCAGCACCCGTGCAAATCAGCTGCAACCAAGCATTTTCCCTTGGATTCTCAGAATCCAGAAGTGGGTATCTGCAACCAAGTAAAATCACTTCAAGTTTGTTAGTCACTTGCCACTTTCAGCCACACGTGGCCTTGAATAAGGGTTTCACAGTGGACTTTAACATGCCATTCATGAGCTACTGGAGACTCCACTGCTTCCTAAAGCCTGTGGATCCTGCAACATGCAGGGTGTGGGTGCTGCTCTCCTGCTCAGGGGGCTTTTCAGAGGAAGGCAGTGTGTGCCCCCACTGCTCAGACACAGAGAAGAGAAGGCTTTAGAGTGTATGAAGTGCCTGAGAACAGCAGCTAGTGGTGATGCAGAGGCACCTCAGTAGTAAAGCTCAGCTGCTGGGTACCCACCTCACTCACCACTGGAGACCAAATCACAGCTCCACAGAAAATGACTGCAGGATGGATCTCAAAGCTTCCTGGAGTACCCTGAACAAAGTGCTCAGCACCCCGGGTTTAAAAACCATTCATGTTCTTTTGCAAGGAGAGAGAACTTCTGGTCAGAGGTGATGCTGGGAGTGCTGAGCCTCTGGACACACACCTCCACACATGGCTGCAGGGGAGACAAGGCTACTGCACACTTTAAATGCATTGCCTTAGTTGTTACTGACACAATACAGTTCATTAAATGCTTTTTATAAGCTTTATTTGTGCTGCTTCTTCCCCACAGATTACTGCTGCTGAAGACAAGTGCTCCAAAGCAATGGCAAGAACAAAGAGAAGAAAAAAACCCCACCTGCACTTTGCCACAGTATTTATGGCTACTACAGCTGTCATCTCCAAGTGGACAAAACAGCTTCTAGACCGGGGCTCAGCTAAGATGCCCTCAGTTTCAGCCAGGTACAACACACGTCTGCAGTTCACCACAGTTACCTGCAAGCTTCAGTCACACTTTTTATTTTTATAAACATTTATGTTTTTAATATATACTTTTAATATATAAGAAATGCATATCGTGCAAAAAGTGATGAGAAGGAAGAAGTGAAATTACTCATGAGATAAATGGCTTGGCAGAACACATATAGCTGCACTAGTCACAATTCCTAAGAAAATGAGTCGTTAAAAAATGCACCAGTCATCATAACTGCTTGTGGTATGCTGTGTAAAACTCGTCTGTTTTCCTGAGACAAAATCAAAGCAAGCAGAGAATCTTCTGTTCACTTTCACTTCCTCTGGGTATTTTTATCATTAAACTCCCCTTAGTTCTAACTTGAAACAGATTTCTGGGACAGTTCAAGCATGATGAGTCCAATCACAAGCTCCCACAGATGATCAAAAATATGCTCTCAAGGGTGTGGAGAAAAACCTCCTGCTGCTGATTTCATCCTCTGGTGGACATCAGCCCAGTGTGAGGCAACCCTGCACCCTGTGCCCTGCCGGACAAGACGAGAAACTTCCTGAGCAAACCTTGCTCTTCAAAGTTAATGAGCCACCAGCTCATTTTTACCCACTATGAAAGGAATATGAACCGTTGCTTCTGTAGGACAGTCCCTCAGCATCAGAGCCTCACTGACACTCTTTTTATTAGAATTCTTTGGGAAAATACACCTGAACCTGTTGTCTTGAGGTTGCTTTATGCACCTAACAGAGGAGAGCTGCTGACAGAGGCAGGCAAAGCCTTCCTCAGGTTTTGGGAGTGTTTGGCACAGCCCCATGACCACAGGGAATCTTGTAACCCAAGATGTGGGCAATCTCCAACCCTCCTGGATATGTTCCTGTGCAACTTGGTCTAGGTGATCCTGCTGTGGCAGGGGGACTGAACTGGATGATCTTTCGAGGCCCCTTCCGATCCCTAAGTATTCTATGATTCTAGGAAAAGAGAAGGAAGTGAGTTTCAGATGAAAACCTAACTCCAGTGGCTTCCCTTTATGTAGAAACTGATGTGCATTTGAGTAGCAGAACAAAGGAAATTAGTAAGAATCAGGGAGACTAAAAACAGGCTGACAACAGGGCAGATTTTGCCATGTCCTAAGTTCCAGAGAACTGCAGGAGTAGCATGAGCCCCTTGATCACTGAAGAACCATCACTACTTAGGGCAGGCACTAGCTACCAGCAGCCAGGATCCTCACTGGGCAGAAGGGATCACAAGATCATAGAACAGTGAGGGCTGGAATGGACCTCTGGAGATTATCTAGTCCAAGCCCCACCAGGGCAGGTTCTCCTAGAGTAGCTCACACAGAAACATGCCCAGCTGGGTTTTGAGTGTCTCCGGAGTTGGAAATGGGATGTCTGACCCAGTCTTAGGTTTTGGCCCATCCAGTGCAAGGACAACCTTGTTGAAGTCCCTTCATGAACACTTGAGACGTGACATAAGAGAGTTCTTACCCTTACTGTCCTAGCTGTATGGAAACTTCCAGCCCAGCCATTTGCCACTATGAATAGTGACTATTTTTAATTAAATGTCATTTATGTGCCCAGAGAAACATCCTGTAGGTGCCTAATGTAAGGGCCAAGGAAACACCCCACCATGTAGTAGCTTCACCTCCAGTCTACTTTCTCAGACACCAGGACTGAATGGGATGGGTTTGTACAGAGATTCCTCCTACTGCCCCCCCCCCCAAGCATCAATAAGGAAAGCAAAGACAGATGTTTGGCTTTTCTCACTTTGCTGCTGAAGAAAGAAGATGTGATCAGGTGACAAATGTCATCAGATATTGTACAGACCTTCTTCAGAAGACACGGGCTAAGGGTGACTACCAATAGCATGCGGCTTGAGCTGCCTGGCCCAGTCCTGCCACTATAGCACCCCTGACCACATCAGCGGAGTCTGCAGGTGCCCATACAGGGGTTTAGGGTAAGGTTTTGCCTGCAGCAGTGGTCACACGGCAGCCTCCCTTCTCAACTAGGCAGTGGACAGGTACAGGGAGCTGGTGGTAGTGAATGATTTAATTAAGGCCCCCAGGGAGCCAAAGAGGACAAGCAGCTGTGTCAGTGCTTGGTATGAGAAACGCACGATGGTGAGGCAGAGGATTGCTCACACTGATCTCAGACACCTCAGACAGCTAGCAGTGAGCACCGACAGTCCATACACCCCAGAGGGACAAAGCCTTTCACCAGGTCACTTGGTGCAGGAACAAGACCCAGCTCTGATTCAGCCCTTTTGAGGAACATGGTCCCTCCTGGGATTGTAGGAGAGCATGGCCCTTGATGCAAGCATGGACCTAGAGCTCACCACACATGCATGGTGCAGTAACTGGGCCACAAACTGCTGTCACAAGATATCACAGGATACCTGCTGACACTGTTGAACAAGCTAGGTGACTGCCAGCAACAGAAGAGAAAAGCATCTCCCTTTCTGCCCCCAGAGTCCTCACTCCAGCTATGAAGCAGCACTTTCCACTCCTCACCAGGCACAGCTGCTGCATGGAGTGCCTGTGGTTATTTAGGGAGCCTGGCTCACGTGGGTGACTCAGCAACATGACTCCACAAATTCTGGCTGAGAGCCCACACAATGTGGAGTGGGGCAGCTCAGTGGGGACCATCCCACAGCAGCTTGGTGAGGACCAGCCTCCAGCACAAACCCCAAGGACTGGGGACAGTCATGTCACATCCAGTCCTAAAGGTTATGAAATCTGTAAATGAATTGCTGCCTACCCTCAGCTAAATATGGTGGCACTGTAATGTCACACTGCATGTTCCAGCTTCTTCCTTAATCTGTGGGGATTTAGAGCAAGTCCAACCGACTGCAGCACTCCATCTCCATGCACTCTCACCCTGGAGAGGAAGGTTTACACATACACACAAACACACACACACAGTCTTTCCAGACACAGCAAAATTAAGCAGGTGAGTTAATGAGACATGTTCGCAAATCCACAGCAACACTTTGATCCCTGATTTTCCATTAACACCTCCAGTACCCACAGAGCTGCCCTGGCTGCATGACTCAGAGCAAGATGCAGTGTAGATGTATACAGCCTAGACTACAAGTTCCCTCTCCTCCCAGTTCCCTCCTCTTTTCATCCACCCCCATCCCTGGGCATCTTTTGTTTGCACAGGTTCCTTGTGGCCCTTATTGCTAGCTTTCTAGTGGCATAAAAAGCCCCGCATGTAAAAGACAGAGATAAAAGCACAGCTACTTTTCAACTGGGAATGTGCAGGAAGGCGGTGGGAAAGAAGTCAAAGTCCAAATCAGACCATTCCTGGCAGTAATTTAAAGCTTGGAGATGAAGAGCATCCTTCCTCCCTGTCCATAATTTCCCGAATTCTGCACTTACAAGCTCTGTTGGACACCATGCAGGAATGCTTACAGATTTAATCCAAACCCAGTTTCAGGCCAATAACCTTAGAGACTTAACAAGCTTGTGCAGGTCCACAAAAGCAGATGGAAAACAAGTTTAGGAACAGGGGTGAATGAAAGTCCCCCTCTTCCAGCATCAGTAAGTGTCAGCAGGCAAAACCTGGGCTGATTCCTAGAGCAGACATCTTCCCCCTGCTGCCAGTTCACAGGTCCCTGCCTGCTGCCCTATCCACCCAGTAGCTTTGACAGTCAGAGGAAAGATAGGACCCAGCATTTTCTCCAACAGACCTGGGCTGCTGTCTTTGCATGAAACTTATTGCCAATGAATGAGCAGAGGCACTGCCCTAAACTAGAAGTGATGGCCTGACTTTCAGCTGTTCTTAGCATCCACATACCCAGCTGAAGGCAGCAACAAGGGCAGGGGCTTGGGCACCAGCAGACTGCAGAGGAGGAGGAGGAGGAGGAGAGAGACCCTTATCCATTCTGTCAGTTACTTGACAGCCAGACCCACTCTCTTCCCCAGTCTTTGCTGACATTTCAGAGCACCACAGCTTCAGCAGTGCCCAGAGGCACCACTGTGAACAAGGAGACACGCAAGGACAGTCCTTGCATGCACAGCCAAGAGCTTATCGCTACCTTGCGTGCCCCAATAATTAGGGCACAAAACAAGTTCCTAATTGCTTTTGGAAAATGCGAGCTGAGGACACCCCATACTGACTTGCCTTACTCACACTGACACTCATTTCTGCAAGCAGAGAACCAGAAAGGGCAGATCTGATGTTACTGAACTGATCTGCAGTAGGCCTGGACTGAAGTGAAATCCACAGAGCTGGCCTCAGGTCTTGCTCAGTCCTCGTGCCCATTTTAGAGCCCTGCCTGCGCCAAGAGCTTCCATCTGTGCCTGCTGTCTGCTTTTTGATCTACATTACCTCAGAATTTGGGTGCACTCTGGAGAAGCACACAGCTGCCCGCGAGGACCCAGGGGTTAAACTCAGCCAAAGCAAGTCCAGTCAAAGTGTGGTCATTCTGATGATGCCCAACAAAGCCTCTGTAAAATGATGTGAGTTAAGCAATGAATCCCAAGAGCAGACCTTTTATTTTCTACTCGAGACAAAGGAACATGGATTCGAGAGGAGCCATCTGAATCTAATCACCCCTACTAAAATCATAGCTTGGGAGGAACACAGTCAGAGCTCCTCAACAAGCAGCTGCAGGGATCGGGACATCACAGCATCCCACAGGAGAGGCAGCAGGGTCAGTGCTAGGACCTCTTGCCCTCCCCAGCACAGCAATATAGCTAGGTGCCAGCAACTCTGCTCCAGTGCATCCTTCCCAGCCTGCCCAGAAAGGGGGCATGCCCATTATGCTAAACATCACATCTGCTCTAATTTAAGCAAGAACCAAAACAGCTCCAGGCAACAGCTGGAATCCAAAGGCTTCCAGACAGGGTGCAGGACTGAACACTGCTTCTGCTTCAGAGGCCACTTCATCCAGCATGTATCAAGGTCTACTCTAATGTCTTGCAGACTGTGGAGGAAGAAGAGATGAAAGAACAAAGAACTTCAGATGGCAGGTTACTCACCCTCCACTACTCATCTTTTAGGTCATCAAAGAAACAATCAGACCAGGCAAAATCATCACTGCAATATTCAGGTTGCATCTGTTACATCTATCTCCTCAACAATATCCCCATAAACCCACACATGAAGAGCCCAACAGATTGTCAACAAACTGTACTTGCTTATGAGGCAGCACAGGACATACTGCAGATAGAAACACACCACGATCTTTCTATGGGCACTGCCACTGCTGGCACTCAGCAGCATCTTGAAGCTAGAGCTGCAGCAGCAGTACCAAGGCATCAGAGAGACCAGGATCAGGCCCACAGCAACTGCAAGGACAGCTGGCATGAGCCCACTGGATTTGGTCCTGCTTCATGCATCTTTGGGACAGTTAACAGCTAAATTGCTTTTCCAGACTCCACATGTCCAGTCGTGATGTGGCAAGCAGCAATAATGCTGTATGAGCTGGTGACAGCAGGCTGAGAGGGGAGCAGGACAGAGAGCAAGTGGTACTTGGAACAGCTGCCACTCTAAGAAAAAAGTCTTGCTAGAAAAGGGGTGATGGGGCCCATGATCAGTGTCAAACCTCAGGTCATCACTGTGCATTTAATAGAGTTGGTTTTCTTTGTCACACCATGTAATGAAGCATCACATCTTCTGAGTTGCTGGCAAACAATGGCCTCATCCTGCATCTTCACCCCCAATTGCTTTTCTTTTTAAAAAGGCCCTATTTCATGTTTATAGCCACAGAAGTATCAGGTTGGTCGAACCTCAGAAATTTTTTGAGACCTTAAAACACGTTAATGGCCCCAATCACACCACCGTACCTGTTTTTAAAAGGTGGCCTTCCTGAGCCAGCCATGACCATGATGGGCAGCTGTGCAGAGCAGGACCTGAATTCAAGGGCCAGAAAGGCAGACTCAGCCCTGCAGCACTCATCTTTTATATGGAAATGACAAATGTGAGGGCTGTGGTCAGCAGCTCTTTCAGCTGGGACACCTCCTGGCTCTGGGCAGGGATCTGTCAACTGAAGACTTGTTTAAAGAAACTCCTAAAGACATTAACCAGCACCCTCAGAGAAACAAGAACTAACGAGGTTCTCTGGGACACTCAGACTGTCTGAAGTCTTGCACACACCAACCCCTTCTCTCCCCTTTGTACCTCTTTATGTCTCCCTTCCCTTCTGCAGGATTTTCAGATGTGTTTTATGCACAGCAAGCCAGATTCCCAGCCCACTGAGATGACTGGAAGGAATACACTGCTTTTGAAGTTCCTCCCAAGGGCAAGGACAGCTAAACTGGATTGAAAGAATAAAGTCATTTTGATTTTACACTTAAAAGACAGGTAAATTTGCTTGCTCACTAGAAAACATTGGGCCAGGCTCATGGCCCCCCACCAAGCTGAGAACAAGCAGAGCCATCTCCTGCTGCCCAGAGCCAGCACAATGGCATCAGGCCTGGACTACAGCCCTGTGAATGCAAACATCTAGAGAGGGATCTAGGACCAAGTGTTTACTGTCTACAATCATAAATAGTATGAACCAGACAACAAAATCTACCAAAAACTGAGAAAAAAGCCACAGCACACAATATCCTGTGATATCCGGATCAAACCCTGCCAGCTGACCCTGAAAGACCAAAGAAGTCTCGTTTGTCAGGGGATTTCTAAGCTGGTAAAAATAAACACATTAATAAATAAGTATTTTCATAAACGCTGGAAACACTCCTGATCAATATGGGGCTGGCTACCACAGAGGGTTTTTTAACTTCCGCCCAGCAGAAACTCATGACAAAGGAAAGCTCATCTCGCTTATGAACTTAGCTATAAATACTTCTGCTAACTGTCATTTAGGAATTTCATTTCCTGCTTGAGCAAGTCCTGTTGAAAGAGGCAATTACCAAATTTGTTTCTTGTTATAGAAATAGATGTTTGTCACTGCCCACATCTGTTTCGACAGACAAATTGCCAGCCATGGATGCTCTGAGGAGAGCAAGTGCTCCATCGAGGGAGAGCTTTGCCACCTCTCCAGAAAGCTACCAGCAGGTTCAGAATCTAAGTTTATACGAGCCCTGTCTCCTGCTGCAAAGGAGCTGCCTCATGCCAACGGGGCACCCGCAGCTTCACCATCAGCCCCAGCCATCTGCACCACACCAGAGGGTCCATGCCAGTGGTACCATGGCCTGATACCTTCTCCTGGTGCTGTGAGACACAAATAGGCATTTCACTAGTCACCTGGCCCACCAAAACAAGGCAACTGTAATTCTGCAGGTCAGAGGATGCTGCTTCTGCTGTGTACACAGAATGGATAGCAGTAGCACAGCACCCTTTTCACCTCTGAATTGGTGAGATGGCACGAGGCCCCCATGGAATACTCACTGCAAACAGCCAGTGGTTGACAGCATGAGAGCATGGAGATGGAGATGCAGGTTATGGGTGTCACCACAGCCTGTTCAAGCTGAATGCTCTACATACCATGGCTTGCTAGGTTTCACTCCCAGCATCCTCCTTTTCCACCTCTCTCCAACCTGGCTGTCCTCTAGAAAGTTTCCATTTCCACTTACTCCTGGAAAAGTCATTCACTAGCCAATTCCCACCACACTTGGCCATGGCCCCATCAAAGCCAGCTGCGGTTTAGTGTCAGCACCCAATCCCCAGCACTGTGCCCAGCAGGTCCTTCAGAACCAACACTCATGCAGCAAGCACCCAGACACAGGGACAAGCAGCAATACCCCCGCCGCTGACTCAAACCAGAATCCAGCTGATGCAGAAGAGGCACAGAGAAGCCACCGAAAACCGCAAGCTGTGCCTGGGAACCTTTGCTCCTCTAGTGTTATCCCAGTGTGAATCAGTTCAGCTCGCCCCTTCCCATCCCTCTAATTAATCATCCGAAGGCCTGGGGAGCACATTCAGGGGCAGACGTGGGGGGGGGGGGGGGGGGNGGGGGGGGGGGGAGGGAGACAGACCTGCCATGCCCCTGTTCCAAGGCTGCTGCCTGACTGGGACACATGCTCCCTGTGGCACTGCTGCAGGGGTTGCCCCAATTGCAGACAGATGTCGAAACATGATTAAGCAAGTTGGCCAGAGACACAAGGGTCTTGACAGGGCTGCAACTGCGACCGGATTTCCTCAGCCCTGTCCAGCGCCATCAGTCAGACACCTCTCTCTTCTATGCCTCCTCTTAAGCGCCATTGTCATCTACATTGTTCTGCAGCTTTTGCTTGGAGAAGGAATGACCCTTCACAAGGGAAGTTAGTCCCATGGAACAAGGACAATGCTAAGTTCCAGACACAATTTTGTGTTGCAGGAAAAGATTACATAAAACTCATGCAAATGCCCAGACACACAAACTGTGTTTGGTCACTGCAATAACCAAGGCCAAGTCCTGAACCGGGTTGAACACCACCAGACGGGAGAGAATGTGCGTGCATCTCTCACACAGAGATAGCAAAAAACACCCCTAAGTTATATTTATATAACATTTAAAAACACAGCAGTGCGAATGGGGGATTTAAAACCACCCCATATCTGACAGGGCTTGCAGCAACAGCCTGCAAAAGGTTCTAACTTCTACAGCACACGTACAGGAAAGCCTGAGCTCTGCTGTAGCGCTTGGCATTTGCGACTTTCTCAGCTCGCACAGAAATAGAAGCTGTTCTCTCTGTAGGATCCAGCACAGACGGGTATTGAGTGGAGAACGGGGCTCCCAGCCCCCCTCCATCCCCTGACACATCTGTGACACCCCACCCCACCCCGTCCCCAGCACCCCTGGCCGGTCCCCCGACAGCAGACTGATGTCTGGGGGCGGCAGCGTGGAGCCACCTCCGGGGTCAGCCTCGACAATGGTTTTGGGGGCGGCTGGGTGCAAGGGGCCAAGGGGCCCAGAGGCAGTCCCCGGCTTGCCCGTCCCCTTCACCGAGGCGAGTTCTAGCGTCGGCTGCTGCAGCCGCCCGCCAGCTGCCCGCGGGGGATGCGCGGGGAGACAGGGCTACCCGTGGTGGGGGGACGGGGTTACCCCGGGCGGTGGAGCGGCAGGTGCCCCCGCAGCACGGCCCGGGGCAGGGGGAAGAGTGCGGAGGGGAGGATTATCCCCTTTCCACCGCTTTTAACAATAAAGCGGTCGCTATAGCAACGGGGTTAATTAATGCGTCTGATTTGCATAACTAAAACTCCCGAGTCCATTCAAACCGTGCCGGTATTTTCATTCTCAACCCCGGTCCGAGAGCCCGAGCCCGAACTCTTCCCCACCCCGCCCGGCCACGCACCGGTCCCGCAGCGCGGGCTAGGGGAGGCGACGACCCGCAAAAACCTCTCAGAGCCACCCGCGAGCCCGATGCACCCAGGAGGTGCGGAGCCCCTCGCTCCGCACACATCTTCAGCCTCCCAAAGCGTTTGCGACCGAGTGTTGGGGAACTGCGGGAAAACGAGGAGCGAAGTGTCCTGCAAAGAACAAACGGGATAAAGAGACGCAGGGACGGGGCGGGAGATGGCAGCGGGGGCGGGTGTGTGTGCAAAACGCCCCGCGAGCCATGGGGGAAGGAGGTGGGCGATGTTAAAGGGTTCAGACTATCGTATAACCAGAGGGGGAAATGTCTTCTCACCACAAACATGCATCTGCATGATGTCTAGACAGTCATAAAAAGGGCAATTAAAGTACTGCGGGCTGCACTAAACGAACATCTCTCCCAGTCTAAACAGTTGAAACACACTGTACTAACTTCAAAAAATAATAAATATATATATATATATATAGGATGGCGAGAGTAAGTCGAGTTTGTAAGGAAAAAAAATGTTTTGGAATTCAGTTCTAAATAAGCCAGCAAATGAATTCAACCTTGTCAAATCTTTGCCTTATAACATATCAAATATTCCGCCTGCGTCCTGTCTAGACTGTGGTAACAAAGGGCATTTAAAGCCCTGCAAGATGCGCTGACAGAGTAGCCATTTAAAGATGCAGTATTGCTTTCTTCATCTAAAACGATTTGTCAGATGGAGTTAAAATGAAAATGATAAGTAATCACTCTGGTTCACAACCATTTCAAAAGAAAAAAAAAAAGCCAAACCACAAAACCCCTACAGCCCATAGATATAAATCCCACTAATATCATTCCAATGGGATTTGTTTGGCCTTTTTTGTTGTTGTTGTTTGGTTTATGGCATTTGGGGGTTTAAAAAATGGATTTATTTAATCCGAGATGGCACTAGCTGTCTGCAGCACATGCATTTCTAAATAGGAGTGTGTTAAGTTTGAACTCCAAGTATTAATTGATTTACTGATACAAAATTGATGACTTGTGGAGTCTAGAGTGACTGTTACCAGCCCAAGGGTTAACACGGGAAAGGATTTTTTTTTTATTATTCACTTAAAAGCAAGAGAATAAATGATCTCACGCAGGATGAAGTGGCCAGACTCCATCACTGACAGAGTTCAGCCTGGGCAGCCACTGTCCTCAGAAGAGTAAGAGAAAAAGTTAAAGCGAATTGGAGGTGTGCACAGCATGGCTTTTTTAATGACTGAGGACAGTTTTCTGGAAAAAGCAAAACCAGATCTAATCTTATCTAACACAAGAAACATTCTCCTGCCTTCCTGGGCTTTATCAGCTGCTACAGAACCAAAGACTCAAAAAAATCCCTAAAATAGCTGCTCCGGCTGAACTGGATGGCTAAGGCTGCTCACAATGGAACAAATGTCCCACAAACCTACGGCTACCCCACGGGCAGTCACCTCTAACACCATCCTGGCTTTTAAAAGACTGCTACTGCGACATAGCATTCTCAGATGCCCCTACCAAGGGAGGAGAACAGGGATGAGCCCAGCACCAGGCCCAACCACAGTCCAACCACACAGTCACTTGTGTGAGGGGTGATGGTAGGAAGTCACCCCTAGGCTTTCAAAACAGGGTTTACTGCAGCCTCTGCTTCTCACAGGACAGAATCCCACCACTACCTCGTTTCCATCTCCCTCTGTCTGCCCACCTTTGTTTCTTAATTATTATTTTAATAAGACTGTTTCCAGCTTCACTGTTCATTCTGCAATAGCCCAAGGGCTACAACTGTTCATTAGACAGAATTTCTGCTTTAATTGCTCTGACAGAGATGTGTAGGTTATCTGGAAGAAATTACTAAAACGAGCAGTAAAGAATGCGTCTGTGTGCTTTTCTTCCCTTACAGAGGGTTTAATTTAACACTGTTTCCCCCCCACCCCCCAACCCCATACAAACAGCATCACTCTGTGCATTGTGGGTTCACAGAGGAGTTAACCCCAAGGAGCGTACAGGTGCACTTTGCACCCCACGCTGCCTGCCAGCATTTCTGCAGGGGTGAAAAGTGCAGGATTGCTCTAGGAGCTGCATCCATGGCACTGGAGGGGCCCAACACTGCCCGACCCACGATGGGCAGAACAGAGTTCACAGCAGTCCCGCTGAATGGACAAGATCTGGCTGCTGACTCCCTGCTCAGCTGACATGTGCCCACCACCAACTGCAGGGTGGCCCTGTCTTCCCCAGTGTCTCCCAGCAGTGCAAGTCAGTGACTGGAAGTATTCAAGACCATTGATGAAAATGAAGCTTTAAGGAATGTAAGCCTTGCCCTGACCTTCATTTGTTGGTTTTGCCATAAGGATAAAACAAAGTCCCCAATGAATACTCTGCTGAGGGCACTCTGCCCACCTGTGCTGTCACAGCTTTCAGAGACTGCAGAACCACAACCCCTCAGTAAGAACAAAGAAGCACCATACCCCAGGAGGGCAGGAGGCAAGGCCACGGGTCATGCCCATCCCCACACCAGCACTGTTATTGCTAGGAACAGGGTGGGACATGGGCTCCCTCAAGTTCCCCATCATACAGACAGGTGAATGCCATACACAGAAAAAAACATCACTTCTGCTCAGCAGTGTCCAGGGTTCAAACCCACCACAGCTGTGCAGCTGTCAGGCCATCCATGGCATTTCCATGAACTTCCCCTGCTATTCATGTTGGCAAGGGCTAGTCACATAATAGCCTTGGACTCAAGAGAAAGAGCTGCCAGTGTTACCTGTATTTAAAACCACACACACACAGAGTGCAGGATTGAGCAAGATCCAGAAGCATTTCACTTCACCAAGAGCATTCATTGCCTAACAGCAATTTCAGGGTTTGGCTCACTGTTAATATTTAATAGATATTAATTCAGTAATTAATACAGGACCCTTCCTTTTTAGTATTGTTATGCCTTTTTGCCAGAATGAAAAACAACCAACCAACCAAAAACCACAATGAACCCGTGCAAGAAACTTGCAGCCAACTTATTTAAGGAACTTTATCTCCACCCCACCCTTCAGTGCAGCAGCACCAAGCAGCCTTCAGGCCGGGTGGAGGCTGAAGCTATGGGAGTTCTTGGCCAGCAAGGGTGGGCTGGGGCAGGATAACAAGCAGATGCACATCAGGGGTTCAAGGCCCAAGTCTGAATAGGTCTAAAAGCCATTAAAAATGTCTCCTTCAGCAGAACTTATCTTTGATTTAAAAGGGTAGGAATTTTACAAGTGAAAGAAAGTCTGCGTTACAGGAGAAACCCTTCCTTTGTTGCTAGGGGCCTGACTTAACTTCACATCTACTGAAAAAGCTTTCAAATTCCACCACTGTATTTTAACAAAACCCCGAGACCAAAGCATCTCATGTACTAAAAATCTAGTCAGAGCACACCAGTTCCATTTGTAAGTGCTTCGTTCAGATCCGACTTCGTTTTGTGCCTTGGTCCTCGATGCTTTTTGGCAGTTTGCTCTAGACTTACTGGCACGGGCTAAAAGGTTTCTATTTATCCGGTGTCAGCTGAGCATCTGTGCCAGCGAGAACTGGAGAGGGGGTGACCCGACTGCATTTCTAATGCACATTTCTTTCAGGGAGCTGCCACAACCCTTTAAACCTCACGGTGTTCGGGCAGCAGGGTGACTCACCCCAGGGGTCCCCACTGCAACTCCTGGTTCTGGGAAGGATTCCTGCTCAACAGAGGAAAGAGAAGCTGGGAATGCTCCCTAACCTGTGACCCCCACTAACAAAGGCGGGGAGAGCGTCTAGACCTCCCGTCTGACGGCGTGAAGGCGGCATTGTGTGACCAGCACACAGGACTGCCTTAGACAAGGCGGCACACACGCTGCGGGACACGAGCAGCCGTGCAGACCCCAGCTGCAGCCTTCGACAGGCATCACCCCCAAAATGTGCCAGGGTATAGGGGGAGGGAGGCCACACACAGCCCATCTCTCCTCACCAGCGCAGGGTTTAGCAGCGGCTCTTGGGGCAGCTCCCAGTGCAGCTGGACCCAGCAGAGCTGAAAGAGCTCATGGGATGTTCCGAGCAGCCCTGGGTTTCCCATTTTCACACATGCCATCCACACCCTCCCAAACTACCCATCCTGCAATTCCAGGTCTGTGCAGAGCACCAACAGGAGAGGGGGGAAAAAAAAAAACTTCCTTCCAGGAAGCCCTTTATTCTCTGCTTTCCTGTCTGTCTGGGTTAAAAACCAGACAAATCTAGATGTCTCCTCTCTGCCAAACCTAGAGATCAGCTCAGCATTCAGACAATCTGAAGCTGAGACCCAGCCCCACCACATATTTCTTGTGTGACCACTGACAAGCCCTTCGGCTTCTCAGCATCACAGGTCCCCACATATAAAAATACAAATAGACTAAATAAATGCTAGAGCTAATGGCAGGTTCCTGCCAAGGAACTGCATGGCGAGAAAACAAAAGCCCTATTAAAAAGCCCTCCTTCATCTCTGCCAGAAAGCAGTTACCCAGTACTTAAAAAGATGCATTAAAGGAGAGGGAGCAGCCAGGGGTTTAAAACACCCCTGGCAGAGCAGCAAGGGGAAGTGCACAGGGCCAGCCAGGAGGAGGTTTTCCCTGGGGTGCTCCCACGCCCTGGTTGTGCCCTTGGCCATGCCCTGGCCGTGCCCTGGCCATGCCGCTGCAGGCAGTGGGTGCAGCACCAGCCCCAAGCACTCCTGTCAGATAATGTGGTTGGTCCTGCACCAGAACCCACTCACCTCCAGATCAGGGCGTTTGGCAAAATGAAAATCAGTAGTTTCACTCTTCCTGACAGAAAGATGACTCCCTCTTCGAAAGGGAGTGTTCCACCAGAAAGCGTGCTCCAACCCTGCTGTACAGGCACGAACCCAGAGGGACCTACTTGTGCAGAGGTGGTAGCACTGAAGTTGTACCGACCAGGGCATCAGCAGCAACTGCACAGGACCTGCAACCCTGGGCACGACCAGCAGCTGTCTCCAAGTAGACCCTCCACCCTTTAGTCACCCCAAGGCTGTACCTTTGGAGATACAGCCTAAAGCCAAACAAATCTCACCCCAGCAGTGAAGATCTGCTGAGGAGTTTCACTATGCTGATAGCCCCAAGCCCCTTCACCACCACAGCCAGCCACATCCATACCTTTCCACCTGGAAAAAAAAAGGGTGAGGAGCAGGGACTTTGTTCTCTCCCCACCTCCTTCATTCCCTCATTTCCAAAACATCATCTGTTCTGCCACAACACCTTCCCCAAGTGTTGCAGGTGCCCAGGGCAGCCAGGCTGTGTGGTGGTACCAGCTGAGCTGCCACGCACCTGCAATGTCAGCTGGGTCCAGCCCAGACTTCCTCACAGCTTGGCACCTGCCATGGCAGCAGTATCTTCTGACAACTGCATGCGATTTATTTTTGGTACACGTATACAGCGAGACCAAGAGATCCCACACTGGAATTTTATCAGCGGCATGCAGCTATGGAAACAAACACATTTAGACTAATGTAACAGAGTGTCCCAACCCACAGCTATAAAATAAAGAACAATGCAGATGGGCATTCTCACTGGGGACCACTGCAGTCACCCAGAGCATGACCCAGCTTCTGGGAAACACGGGAGGTCTGTATGTCCACTCAGAGTTCACTGAAACCTCCAAGTAATCACTACACCACACGTTTGCTAGGCATTTTGCCTAGTGAATTTTCTTTTGTTCAAACTCTCCACCTCATGCTTTAATTTTAAAGGGTTCAAAGAAAATTGATCTGCCCCCAAATTGGATGAGGGGCATCTCCTTTTCACCCTTCATACCCATTTCCAGCCTCCCTCCAAGAGGCAGGAGAGCCAACACATAATACATCAGAAATTGCAGCATCTCTCTGCTCCCCAAGGGGAAGAAGGCAGCCCCTGATTACGACTCAGTGCACAGCTCTGGGCAGAGACTGCGGCTCAGCAAGCCAATTCCCTAACAGCAGGCAAGAAAGATCCACATTTACAGAATTTCAGGAGTCCGGCATCCACACTGGAGATGGTGGAACTGTTCACAAAACCCAAGGGAAACAAAAACCAGTGAAAGCCAGATCTCCCTTGAGTCACTCTCAGGGGGTATTCCCTACCCAGATCTTGTTTGACCCCTTGTGCAGGGTTTTAGCCCAGGTGGTACGGGGATGGGTGCAGGGATCTCTCCTGATGATCTCAGCTCCACAGGCAGCACCAGGGTGCTGTGGGTGGGTTGTGGAGGTGGCAATGTCTGGCAGCACTTGCCTGAGCTGCAGCTGCAGACAAGGACCCAGACAACAAAAGCCATCCCATAGAGCAGCCCTGTCTGGCAGACCGCGGTTCTCAGAAGCCTGAGGAAACTCTCTGGGCACGCACCAGCGTCTGCAGACACAGTTTCTCGCTGAGCACACAGCGAAGCCAGGGGCAAGATCACTCAACTGTCCTACACCCTACTCCAGTGATCATCTAGCAAGACTCAAAAGCCCCAGTGAGTACAACAGTGTGGCAAAGGAGCAGTAACTGGTGACTGCAGGGAACAACTCTACAGCCACAGTATTTAGGTTTTTGTTATTTATAATCTAAGAAAACCACACATTTTCACTTGCATTTTGCCTCTCTCCTCGAGGCACAAAGGTACGCACAAAATGGGATGAGGAAAGCCAAAGAAAGCGGGAGAAGCAGCACAGCTAGAACCCATCCCTGTTCACATGCTTTCCTAAATCACAGGACGAGAAAACGGGTGCAAGATTTACAAGAGTCAAGCAACTGCAAACAACTCTTGCTAGAGTGAAAACACCTTAAGCTACACTGCAAAGGGGCTTCCTCCACCTGACTGGCTCATCTGCCAAAATCTGTCCTTTAAGGCATAAAATAAATACCAATAAATCACCGAGTGATGCAGCAGTTTCCTTAGGGATGGACACTGGGTATCCCAGCACCAGGACTGCATCTGCCCTGCAGCACCAGCTGCTCCCAGTCTGGGGTCCTGCTGTTCCCCACCACAGTAACACTGCTGGTGGGAGCAGTGGCCTCTTAGAGCTTTTTTGCACAAGTAAGGACTAGTTTGCTGTGCAACCACATTGTGCCATCAGGCTTGAAATAAAGCAATGGACATAATTATTTTTCATCTTTATGACTTTTGTTAATAGATGCTTGATAAAAGCCTAATGAATGATTTGTAGGCATTACAAGCACATTAAAGATCTAAACGTGGTTATAAGCCAAGGTCGTAAGCTCTATTGACTTCCCAGGCTCTATAACAATTGATTAGCCATTTATTAAAATCATTTATTCATCACACTTTAGCTAGTCAGCTCCTCCCCAGCAGGCTTGGGACACCTCACTGGAGCAAAGATGCCTTACTTCAGAGGTGGTCTCATAAACTCAGTTCTAAACAGAGAGACCCAAAGAAGTGACCCACAGAAGTTACAAGGTGTTTTTCAACTAGCAAAGGCTCTTTTGCAGAATGGGTTCAGCTCAAATCCAGCAGCCTGGTTCAACAGGGCTCATGACACCTGGTTCTGCCCGCCCTGCACATGGTCACCTCCTACCACACTCAACACCAGTTTGACATGCCAAGACTTAAAAGGATTCATGTTGTCAAACTACTTGTACGAAATACAGCCAAAGTTTTTCCCTCCATGTACTGCTGCTGCTCATTAGTTTGCCAGAGTAAGAGCAAAGAGTACTCGTTCATAAAGACCCTCAGCTTATGAAAATACTTCATTCAGCACTTGCAGTAGCATAACAAACAACACCATCCAGGATTACCAAAGTGCAGATGGGTATTGATAAACTATCAGGTTTGCACAGTCAGACTGTAAAGACACCTCTGCACCCACCCTGCATCCCAATCAGCAGGTACCTGCTGCTCTTGGGGCATGGTAGTGCAGCACCCGCTCTGTCAAGCGCACAACCGGGATGTTTATAGTACAGCAGCTACAATCATGCAATCAGCCTTCGTAATTAGATCTTGGCAACTCTTGAAATACTTCACTTACCCAGTTTACCTGGAAAGGTGCGACCTAAACATTCGGTGCCTGGAGACATTTGAAAGAAAAACAGAAAGCATCCGTCAGTGATGGGAGCCACCTCCGACTGGCTGCACAACACACCCCAACTCCCCTTTTGGGGTCCCATTCTTCAAGAGCTCCCCCGTAGCCAACCACTGTTGACATCTGCACCCAAGCCTACCACCTTCCTCAGTAGCCAGCAGTTTCAGAAGTACTACAGTCCAGTCTCACCAATCCCAGTAATGACCCCACATGCTTTTCCCACATCGGACGCTGCAACACGAAGTCTCATTCCTCTCCGTCTAGGCCACAACACAGGCTTCCCCAGGACCACTCTCCTCCAGCGCTCATGGCCAACTGATGACATGTCAAAGCCTTACAAAGGTTTCTGCAAGTTCTGGGTACCACTCTGCCCACCTCAGAGACCTTCCCCCTATATCCAAGAGTGCCAGACCACTGAGCTGCTAAGACTTAAGGAAAGCTATGGGTTTCCTGACATCCCACAGCATGGGGCCCAGGCTGTGGGGTGCTGAAAATGTAGACCCACAGCAAAACCTTGTACAAGTCCGCAGACACAATGCCCAGCAGACGTAAAAATCTTTGAAAAGTGAGGACAAAGCAGCAAGAATAAATTAACTCATGTCTGCCCAGTGATGAGCAAGAGAGAACACTGCTGTCTACACACAATGGATGGGATGTTGGGACACAGATCCCAGCCCCACCAGCACTGGCTCAATGCCTGACAAGGTTTACCAGCTGGACGAGCACTGCAGAACCACAGGGGATTGCACCAGAGCAAACCTGGCCAGGGGATTTTTTTTTTTATGAAGCCCATAAGAACTGTCTGTCATCAATAATGGTTAATTGGTGCTAATTAGTACCTGTCACTGTCTGATGCCAAAGTAGCCCTACTGGCCTATAAAAGTGGCCTTTAAACAGACAGCAAGGGAGGCTCCCGGCTGACAGACACTGAGCCAATGCTGCTGCACCTCAGGCACTCACAGACTTACTGCTCCTGCCTGCCCTCCCACTGCCACAGAACAAGACAGCCGGCTGTGAGGGTCCAGGGGTTGCACTAACACACCATCCCTCTTAAATGAAGCTTTAAATGTTACCTTCCATTCACCGGAGAGGAGGGAGATAAGCAACTGTTTCACCTCAGGAAAAGATTAAGGGTCGGAAGTTGCTCCAGCGTTGCCCAGAGAAGGGCAGTGAAGCTGGGGCAGGCTCTGGAGAACAACTCTGATGAGGAGTGGCTGAGGGAACTGGGAGTGTTTAGCCTGGAAAAAAAGGAGGCTGAGGAGAGACCTTCTTGCTCGCTGTAACAACCTGAAAGGAGTTAGCAATGAGGTGGGGGCTATTCTCTTCCCCCAAATAACAAGCAACAGGATGAGATGAAAGAGTCTAAAGTTGTGTCAGGGAAGGTTTAGGCAGACTGCCCAGGGCAGTGATGGAGTCCCTATCCCTGGAGAGGTTGGAAAGACATGGAGATGTGTTGCAAAGGAAAGTTAGAAGCTGAGATAAAGAAAAGGCCAAGAAGTGGTAAGAAAGCAAAAAAAGGGTGGAAAGCCAAGGGAAAAGTAGAGGTTGAGAAAATCTGGAGGCAAAAAAGGCTTGGGAGGCCCAAAAGGTGTGGGAGTGCAAAGGAAAGGGAGAAGTTGCAAAAATGAGCCTCTGTGCCTGCAGCTGTCCAGAGCAGTCTGACGTTCTGTTTAAATTTCCAAACGAGTGGAAATCTCTCCCCCTTGCTCTGCAGCACAGATGATGTCCCATGGTGATCAGTGCAGTGGTGTTCACCCCAGGTGTAACAACACAGGCACATCACCTCGGAAAGTCTCATTCAAGGTGTTCTGGATTGGCCTGGGATGTGTGGGAAAAGCAGCCTGAACCCTCTGAAGCCAGACAGGATCTTACGATGCTGCCTCTCACCTCCTGAGCTCACCTGGCTCTGGCTGCCCACATATGCCCTTTGCTATAGCCATGCATTTTGCCAACTTTTTAAATGCAAGTGAACACTCAAAGTCAAATTCAGTGTTTTAAGCTTGACCAGAGTTATCCCCAGCTCGCCTCCCTTCCTCCATCTACGCACAACTTGTTTTTAATGCAATTGGCAGCAAGGAGGAGACACAGGAGTGGCTGAGCAGCCAGCGCATATTCCCTGTGGATCAATGCCCAGAGCCCTTCTGCAGCCACAGTCCTGCCAGACGACTCCATGTGAAGGATGGCTCACGCTGTCTGCTACCAGCAGCGGCAGTGAGGAACCAGTAATTATACTGGTTGGACCAACACCTGCTAGTGGTTTTGTCTTACACTGTTTGTGCAACCAAATAGGCTGCCAAGAAAACAAAGATGTACTTAGTCTGAACAGGTGAAAACACGAAGCAGGGAACGGAGCTGCTGTGTTCATTTCATGATGTGAGGCACATGCTGAGAAAGGAGTTTTGGGTTAGCCTGCAAGAAGGCTCAAAAGGCACGTCAGAGCACTGTAAGAGGAGGAATGAGGACTGCCTCTCTGCAGAGCCCAACTCCTGGGTCTGGCCTCATCCTGTAGTGCTGGATGCACAGATGTTCTTTGCTGGGTTGTAACACCAGCACTGGCTTGTCCTACTACATGTGCATCCAGCATGGGCAGAGGTAGCCCTCACCCACTCAGGGCCTGAGGATCAGAACTGCTCCCAAGAAAGCATCAACTCAATTCAGAGCAAAACTGCCCATTCCCTTACTAGGGTCAACATGGGCTAAGAGACCAGACTTCACTCGCAGAGCCAGAGCTCACAGTTAGGTGGGAAGGGGTGGGTGAATACCCCAAAAGATCCAAGGGCAGAGTCTGAAAGAGCCCTTAGGCCAGCCTTTGCTGTCTTTCTGCAGAGCAAGAGAGCCAGGCTCAGCTCCTGACTGCACCAAGTCACACCCAAGATAAATGCTCAGCAGATGGGATTTATTGTAGTTGATTCATACTGGAATAAAAACATCAGCCCCACCTCTCACAGCCTATTTACTGAAAGCCACAAAACATTAAACAGAGGCAAAAAGAGTATCCCAGCAACATCTGGCATTTGTCCCTTCCTGCTCCTGCCAAAAAAAAGTAAATCAAAAATAAAATAAAATCACACCCTATTCTTTCTAAGAAAGAAAATTGATTATATAGAATGATAAAGCTGGAAGAAGACAGAAGCACAAACATTTTCTCTGAAATGCTGTTTGAACAATTAAAGGAAGAGTTTCAATGCAACTGCAAATCCTATCTCAGATGTTTTTGCCCTTTCTCACAGCACCGTGCCTTCCTCCCAAGCGTTAGCTAGCACAGTCTCAGGAAAGCAGGATAGTTTATTCAACCTTACCAGACTTTAGTAAGCCAGAGACAAAACCAGCTCTAACTGGTTGAAAATGATACCAAATTAAAAAAAAAATCTTCCAGTTCCCACCAACTAGATTTGGAGGAGCCTTGTTTTCAACAGAGAAAGGCTACTTATACACCAGCTTTCCAGAGGAGGATGGGTCATCACTTGAGAAGGACAATGCTGTCACTGCAGACAGAACAATTGAAAGCCTTCAAATATAGAAACAGGAAAGACTATCTGGATTAATATGAGGATGCAAGTTCAAAACACAACATCCTCCACTTCCTCAAGCTCCAGACCAGCTGGGTGTCAGCCCTGCAGCATCGCCTGACCTGGGCTGGACCAGACCTGGGAAACCTCTGCAGCCTCCCTAGCTTTCCGGAGGGGAGAAGCAAAGCAGCTGCTGTCACGCCAAGCCCACAGAAGCGCCCTCAGCTACTAAATTACCAAATGACTTAAACAAACTGCCCTGATCAGACTGGAAAACAGAGCTGCAGCTCTTGGCATGTCAGCTAGGAGGGCTCCGCTGCAAGAGTCTGGCATTCCTCACCTTCACATACTTAGAACCACAGCAGGAGATGCCATAGAGTTATCCCAGCACTGACTCCAGCACTGACTCCCAATGCTGCTGGGACAGACAGAAGGACAAACACAGGTGTGAAAGGAAACCACGGCTCCAGACACCCTTCAACAGAGGAGAGCCTCAGTGCATGACTGCTATGTCCAATTTCGCAAACGAGGGCACTGCAAGGCTGTTCCTAGAACAAATCCCATTACTCAGGCTCCTCAAGCCCTATCTTCTTGGCTGCACATTGGCTGGATGCAGGATTTCATCAGGACATTAAACTCAGAACTGTGCAAAAACCCAATTATGCCTATTTTCGTAACAGCCAATTTAAGCTCGTATTTAGGTCCCCTCACATATCCCTACGTTGCATAAAACATTTTTTCCACTGAAGATGTAGTTTCCTAAAGGCCATTTCACTTAATTTAATAAATGCTTAACACAGGTCTGCAAACTTCTAGATGAGAAGCAGAGGAAGACACTTGGTTATGAGAGTGATCCCAGGCAAGCAGAAAGAACACAAGAGGATGAAAAGCATCTCCAGACCCATGACCCTGCTGTGACTGGAGTGCACTTGTGGTTTGAAGAGCAGCAAACCCCCCTGGTCAAGTCAAAAGAGAAATTCCTGAACATCAGCACGCAGCTGTTAACCCACTCCAGACCAGCCAGCACTCTGCAGGCTGCACAGCGGGACAGGTCCTTCCCTCGGCACACAACCAAATCAGCGAACTGAGCCCACTCAGGCAGGCTTCCCTCAGATGTGAGAGATACTTTCTGACCTTAAAGTAAATTAATGCAGCCATCTTTTTCCTTGTCTTTTGCTTTAAAACAAAACAACAAAAAAACCCCCACCAACAAACCCAAACAACGCTAATGGAGAGTTCCTAGTGAATCTATTTAAGCTGAGGCTGTCCACTGTTTATTGTTCCCTTACAGTTCAGGGCTGAACAGCAAGTCAGTGGATAATGAGATGTAGTTATCAGGAAAACCTATGAAATGCTGAGGGTTAAAAGCCATCAGTAAGACAGTACATTTGTAACCCCATAGTTCATGCAGCATCTTGCTCAGAGCACACAGGACACCCACCAGAAAACTCTGCCCCTTTCTCTTTGTTCTTGAGCCCACCTCTGGCACATCAGGCATCACCTGCCACGAGGCAAAAGCTGAAAAAGGTGCAGTGTCTAAGCACTGTGATGAGTAAGTCACACCAGAGAAAAAGAAAACTCACTGCATTACACAGCTGTGAGCAGCAAAATAAACTGTTACCTCATGCGTGTTATGTCTGAGTAGCAGGAGAGGGAGACATTGAACTCAAAATGCATCTTTGATTCAAGCAAAGTCCCATTACAGTAATACAGATGTAACAATAAAAGTGAGATTGCTGTTTATTATACAGGAAACTTTTTACTCCGAGTTGTGTGAAGAGACTGTCTATAAACCATGTTGTTCCTTAAGCATCCTGAAGACAGCACCTAAACTGGCCAAGATACTGTCAGAGCTCAGTGCTAAAAAGCATAACCTGTATATGCTGTTCAGAGCTACTGAAGCCAAGAGACCAATCTTGGTCAGGTGAAATAGTGGAAAGAATTTAAAAAACATGGAAAGAACAGGGTCTGCTCCTCCATGAAAGCAGTCAGGACATCTGCCTTCAGCAAGGCTCTTACAGCCCAGGCCAGCACAAAGGACAGTGATGCACCTTGACTTTGCTAGGTCTCACTGCACCAATACTCGTGAGGAGGAGCACACAGAAATCCAGCCCAGCTTCAAGTCCGGTGAGCACACCAAGAACAAGCACAACTGTGGGTGATTTCAACTGCTCAGCTGTAGGTTTCATCTCTGTGATTCTACCAGTCAGCCAGTGCCCTCAGCTGTGCAGGAGCAGCACAGGAGTGTGCAAAAGGTTCAGCACAGCTTCACTTTGGGGGAACTTCTTGATTTTGTAAGCAGCAATGTAATCATAATATTGTTAACCAGACACCACTAAAGGGAATAATTTCCAAGCTTGCTGAACAGAACCCAGCCCACAGCAGACCCAGCAGCCAGTGCCTGCAGCAGCTTCCCTAGGACTTGGGCTCACAGAAGACACTGATGCATCATGCACGGATGGCAGAGACAGTGAGTGGATTCAGGAGGACAGTCTTAGGGGCTCAGGCTTGGAAATGTTAGCTTTAACACTCAGCAGTTGGACGTCTTTTGGGAATTCATCCAAATGGCACGGCTTCCTTCCCACTCGCCCTGCAGGTATATCTAGCATGTGGCTTACACAATCTGTTGACTTAAGTCTGGGTCACTTCCCCCTCTGCAGCATACTCTGTGCGTCAGCTGGGGCCTGTCTCCCTCTGTGAGAGCATGTGCAATGAGGGCGCAGTAGAATGGTCACAGCATTCAAAAACTGCAGTAAAAGGATGATGGTGACACGTTGCCAAATTCTTCTGTATTTCTGACCAGCACTGGTACTTAAATCTGATTTACAGAAATGTGTGTCCATGAGATCTGTGACACAAGATCTCTGACAGACAAGTCCTTTGACATCAAACACAACTGAGCAGTGACTACACAAGTTTCATGGTTCCCCAGGAGATGGGGACATAGCCGCTTCCAAACCTCATGGTGCTGCTCTATCCTGCCTCCAGCTCACCTCTGGAGTCAGGGATGTGGGACGTTTCTAAAGCACAGGAAAACCAGCGTAATCCCTGCAAGCGCAAGCTCTCGCTGTATGCGCATCTCTCAGGTGAGAGACCAACTGTGTGTGTAAGAACAAGGCAGACCCTGACAATAACTGGTGTGGAATGAACCCAGCAGCTGTCCTCTGCCACACTCCTTCAGGGGTACTTCTTGCCCCTACCTTGTATTACTGACATAAAACTCCCTCCTTCTCACATTCAATTTGGGCATCCAAGCGCTAGTCCTGGGGTCTAGTTCCTCTGCTCACAAGCGTGGCAGGTGCAAACTACTTTCTCCAAAGCAAAAGCCTCTAAATCTGAACAAAGCGACTCTGACACAGTCACAAGAAATGAAGGGGAAGGCTACCTTGTCAGATTCCTCCGATATTTTAAAGCACTAAAAATGCATTTGGAAGAAAACAGGACTCACCTGATCACCACTGCCTCTACTAAGCCAAGACTGCAGATGAGAAACCCTACCGCTGATCTTCAACAGCAAGTTAATTGACTATTAAGCTGAATTCTGCATGAAACATCCAATGACTGAGGTCCAAAGCAGCAAAGAGCTGCACTTTGCTACTAGAAATACTCATAGTGTGAGTGATCTAAATCTCATCCTTGAGATGAGATCTCATACTTTCCTAAGTAGAAGAGGCTGCCACAGCAGTTACAATGTAAAGCTCCTCAGGAGGCAAGCTAGACACTCAATCCATCTCTCATATCAGACCTATGTTAACATTTAAATAGGACATACTGTCGTGATCCTTAGCAATGAGCAGATGTGGTTTTGAGTAATGGTTACTGTTACTTAACCAGTTATATTCACTAATGTAATTGACACCTATTCCATCATCCTTAATACACCCACTTCTTTCTCCGATACCATAAATAGATTAGAAAAGTTTCTGCAGATGGCCATGACCCCATTTGTTTGTGCACTTAGCCATGTATGAATCACTCTTGGCTTGTAGCAGCACTCTGGAATTACTGAAAGATAACTAGTCGGCACAGACACCAATAAATGAATCATGCTTTCCACAAGACCAAACCTTTGGGCTTTTACAGACTCCAATTACAAAGTAAGATGAAAAGAACAAAGAAATTACTCAGTCTATTTGCTCAAAGTCATGCAGAGTTGATTCATAGTTTTACAGAATTATTACTGACAATCATTTGTAGGGCGTTAGAGTAACAAACCAGCTACTTAACATAATGGACAGAGTGAAGAGATGGCAAAAAAATCCCGAACTATGTCCTGCATATATTCCTGAAAAGTAGTATTGGTATTTGTGCAAGTACATCTTTTCATTCTTGGTATGCTCCAAGCCTGGGGGTTAATTTGCTTTTATTCTCCAAAGCTATAGTCTGCTTTGGTGGGATGTTTGGGCCAAGTTTGAATATGTGGGAAATTCTGTTGCACCTGCTGGCGTGCAAAAACCGCACACCAAGGAAACCCTCACAGCTGTAACTCCTCGGCACCTCAAGCAGGAACAAGGTGCCATGAACATATCAGAGAACTGCAGTTTGCAAAAGCACCTGCCTTTCTACATGCACATTTTGGAATACGTATCATGAGTGAAAAATTAGCTGGTCTGAGACATTTTATCACAGGTACACGGGAGACTGAATACAAACTCAAATGCACGAGCCACTTGGGAGTGCTGTGGACATCCACAAACACTGATGGTCTGTGAGGCAGGTTTCACAAGATGTGTAAGGTATCTTTACGTGAAGTCGCAGCCTGTGACAACACGGACACGCACCACAGAGAGGAAAACACACCCTCTTGTCTGAAGCGTGTAAGCTGACCCTTGGATCAATGAGAAACTGGAAGTCTGATGGTGTGGAGAAAAGAAGGCATACTGTATGAAGGACTGCCTTAGCCACGTGTCCTGCACACAGTGAAAGAGGAGTGTTAAGTTAAAAAAAAAAGTCAAACATAACAGTGGACTTGGAGCCTAGCTGGATCTACAGTATGTACCAGCACAGTGGCTGTAGCAATCCTGAGCGTGACGACTGAATTTACAAGTCTCAGGGCCATGCAGCTCACACACTCCAGATCAGCATTCAGTGCCAGGGGGATATGCAGAATGACAAGAAGAACATCCAACTTGGTGGAGCCACATACAGTTTGGATGAATGCTATTCATCTAAGGCCTTCCAGTGATGCTACCCTTTACTCACAGAAGGTGGCCCAACTTCATGGACAAATGTAGTTTGCAAATGAAACATGTGCCCTCTGCTATATACCTGCCCTTGATCCACAAGCAGAGAGCCACCAGTCTGGTACAGCCAAGAGTCACAGTTCATGGGAAATAAAAACCAGTATCAGAAGAGCTACCACTCAGCTCTCAATCAATTTGGAAACATTTGCTTATTTATCCTTATTTAACTGCATTTTTCAAGAGGGGTATAAACCCTACCCCAAACTGGCTACAAGAAGGGAAAATGCTATGCAAGATGCAAGTGAAAAATTTTAGTAAACATTCCAAATTCCTGTCCTTCCCTACTGTACCCATACTACATGAACTAATGCAACAAGCTCTCTTGTATAAAAATACATAGGCAACCCCAACCTTTTCCCTCCACAAGAGTTTATCTGAGGCTATACTGCAGATAGAAGGGAAAGAAAAAGGTGCTAATAGCATCACTACAACAGCAGTGGGTTGTCCTTAAAACCCAACTTCACTGGATTACTTAAATCACTAGAATCAAGGTCTTCAGGTGCTGCACAAGACTAAAAGGATGCATGTCCTAAACAGTGATGTGTCCTTTAGAAGGAAAAAGCGCTAGATCAGCAATATTAGGTGGATGCCTGCACAGATACTGTACAACACACTGCAGCAAAAATGCTAATACAGGTTGAAGTTTCACGCTGCAGGTATTTCGAAAGATTTGCAAAGTTCTGATAATATTTAACATCGCTACTAATTTCCTTTTTAGTGTAATCATAAATTTACCATAATAACCAAGAGATCTACAGGTTCTACCTGGCTCCAAAGCTGACAAGAATAACGTGTGCTGTTAGTGTTTGGTCTCAAACATACCTCAGCAAAACTGACTTAAAATGAGAGAAGAAATTGTGAAACTGCCATTACAAAGGAGCATTTAAAATGCAGATCAAAGTGCTGCCTTAGAAGCTGTACTCCTTGCCAAATCATCAAAGCTCCCTTTACTCTCCATAGCTCCCCAAATCCTCTGATTTGGATGATAAACATCTACAGCTGAAATTTATCTGCTATAAAAAAATAACAAATGACAAAAAACAACAAAGCAACCCAAACCCCACAACTCCTTTCTCTGGTTACCAACTACTTCATATTGCTACAGCAATTAACCATGTTTATGCCTGCACACACACTCAGACAGCACCCTGCATGGGTTGAAAACTCATCAGCCCTCAGAAGTGCCCACATATAGTCTCACCCTGCAAGCATCCAGGTAATTCCTGCCATGGCAGAACTGTATGTATCGCTGGAGTTGCTGTGACACCATTCCCCTACAACCCTGCACATCACTCCTTAAGTTGCTCCAGGACCATGGTTCTGTTTAGTGCAGCAAGGGAGCAAAGCAGCAGCCCACACAGTCAGCTCTGAAAGATGGAGATGATGGGTTAGATCCTGCTCCCACAAAGGAGAGCCTCATGCCAAAATCATCCCTGTTTCTCTCCAGGGCCAGACTTGGCTGTACTGCTTGCAGCCAGAGCAGGTCTCTGATGTGTTTCCTCACCTGGGATCTGTCCAGGTGACCTACCTTCTGCCACCCAAAATAATTATAAAATAATCACCCGGCAATTTAGCAGACGGGAAGAGCACTGCCTAAAACATCCCTGCCGACATTAATCATTCTTTGCTTTATGGATGTCTGGGATTGTGCTCATAGTGTGAACCAAGTTTCCACTTAATTGCAGCACAGTGGCCGTGATACCTCTCTCCTTGTGAGCTTTCCAGGCAGGCTGCATTACTTTGATGAAACATGCCAATAGCACATGCCGCGGGTATCGAAGGAGCCGAGGGATCTGATAAGACAAACCACACACCACTCACAGGATTTCCTTCCAGGAAGCAAACTGGTAGTCAGTTTTTACATGAAACACCACTGCAGATAAATGACCTTTTTTAGCTAATTAGGGTTACCAAATTCCGACAGTTGCTATTACCTGAAAGAAGACCAACAGACATGACAGCACAATGAGTTACCCAGGAAAGAAGCTGGGTTGTAATTACTATCTATTAGTGACACCATGTATTTGGGTACTTCCTTTGGAAAGATCTCCTTATGCTTATCCATGTATAATTTAGGTTTACAAATCTATTCTACAACTGGATTTATCTAGCCACCAACTCTCAGAATGGAAAAATCTAAAAGTATTAGTATATCTGGACACCAACAGCAAACAAAGATTAGTAAGAACATCTGTAGGCACTCCTCTGTCTGTCTGCAAAGGAAGCAGTAGTAGTTTGGCTAATTCAATATCCTGAAAATTGAAAGGTGATCCCAGACTCTGCCTTCACAATTCCTGGCTTTAAGAAAAGGACTATGGTTGCTGTTTCACTCACACCCTCCAGTGCTGGTCCACTCACAACCAGGATCTGAAACATACTGCAAAAATAAATGAAGGCAGACCACAAGCTTATTCAGGGGGTAGAGGATGCCCTCATGGCATAAGGTAACAGGACTTACTGTGTCAAAACATCATCCTCTGAACATACCCTGACTGAAGAGAATCAGACACTTCTTGTGTCCACTTTGCATTATATATTATCACCTCTGATTATATGGGATCACCTCTGGAGTCATGTGTGCTGCTCCAGCTGTGCGGCACAACGCAATCCAGGTGTTCACCCAGAGGTAAAAACCAAAGTTTTACAATTTTTGCTCCATTTTCTCCTTGGTGTCTTTTCACTCTCCTGTTCAGCACCCATTATAAAACACCAAGATCAAAATCACCACCAGTGGCCACAAAATCAACTGTAATTTTAAGACCCCTGTGCTCTTCAGGCTCAGGAGCGAAGGACTTTTGCTGCTGGGTACAAGACCTACAGAGCTGAGACTGCAGTCTGTCAGCAACCCCAGGGATAGCCAAGGGCACACACAAACACTTCTTAGGCCACCACAAGCAAAAGCCACCCACCCTCTGCTCCTCCTGGGTTGTGTCTCAGACGCTGATCTCAGCAAAAAGCAGCTCCTGTCACGGACATACGGACAGAGCCAGACACAGGGAACTGCCGGGTTTGGATGAAGTCAGACTAAACATACCCTGGCGCACACACTCACTAGCTTAGTGAAACTCTGGTAGCAGCTTGGACTTCCTTCCACACCCCTGCCTCCTGGAGGAAATTTGCAGGGAATAAAGCAGTACATGGTAACAAGTACCTAGCTGTTTTCCCACTCTGCCCTGGGAGAAGCCGTAACTGGCACCAACACAGTGTCAGGAAAGAAAGGTATTTGCCAAAAAAGCAATTGGAAGTGGAAAGGAGACTGATCCCTGGCTGAGCCGTCTGTGTTTGGTTTGTTATTAAACCAAAGAATGTGAAAACCTAGAAGTCCTTGCTTGGACAGAAAGCAGCTCTCATGGTTTGCTCACTTCAAGCTAGCCCCTGGCCCAGCACATCACTCCAACTGGGGCATCGGAGCACCACTGTCAGCCCAGGAGAACAACGGCCCCATCTCCTTGGGCAGATGTACCAACACCTCTTAAACTCTCAAACTCTTCAGTTTATGGTACTGCACATGTGAAGCTGAACTGAAAGCCACTGCCGAGAGCCACCCTGCACAGGTCAACACCCTGCCTGGAGGCATCCTCTCTAAAGCTTGCCTGTGAAGACAAGATCCCCAAGCCTTGCTTGACACCCTCTGGAGAAGTCCCCATGGGGTGCGAAGCAGCCCTGGCAGAGGTGTGGGGCCTCCCTACTGTTGGGGCCGCAGGGTTGGCTGGAACGGGCAGCCAGCAGGAGCAGGGATTTCGCACTGACCCAGCCAGCAGCCGGAGCTGCCCGGGGGCCAGCGAGCAAGGGAAGCCAGCTGGGAGGCAGGCACGCTGCCTTGCTCTACTCCCTGCGCCAAATAATTAGTTATTTACAGACTCTTCTGCCACGATAGTCACCCCTGACCTCTTTCACCCAGCCGAAGCAATTAGAGACCACTGCCGCAGATGTCTGGCTGCCTAACGCCGCCTGGCATATTGGCACTAGAGCCCGGTGGCGGGTGAGACTCTGTGCTCCTGCCCCCAAAAAGCCCTTTTATAATCCTAATCTGGGAGCGCCACACACAGAAACCAGCTGCTTCCTCTGCCGCAGCGCCGCAGCCTGCCATACGGGATAAAGCCTGCAAAGAAATATTTTTGGAGATGGGTTGTACGGTTAACCTAATTAGAGGATTAAATTGAAAGAATTTACAGTTATGCCACTTTCTTGAAGCATTCCTGTGTGGTAACTTTTGACCAGAAAATTACAACAGCATCTGATGGTAGCTGCTCCGAGCTTCCCTCAAAGTCGTACTGGAAAGATAAATAGAATCAAGCAATCAGAGAGGGGGGAAAAAGCAGCAGTATAATGAATTTATGTCAGGGAGGTTCAACTTCATCTTTTCCACTGAACTCAGGTGAAGGAAGCGATCAGGTAGCAGCCCCTGCAGCAGTACAGGGTGAGCACTGAGGTGCCACCCGCCATTGGTGGGAAATAAATAACTAACATTGGAGAGAAAGGAACCTAACTGGTAACAAAATAAATGCAGGGAGCGCTAAGGGAGCTTGATCCAAGGCTCCCAGGAGCTAATAGGAACTCAGTGCCGGAGTGCGAGGACCCCAGAGCTGAGCAGCTCACACAGGAGGGCAGGCAAAATGCTGGCAGAGGACAAGCAGGGGAAAGACCTCAAGAATTGTACAGCACTAGAGTCCCTCAACGCCCGTAAAATTCAAGCAAGGTGTCCTCCAGTATATTTCTGTCCCCAGCCTCTCACATCCCCCCATCCATAACTGGCATCTGCCTCCCACCAAGCCTTTTGTGTGCTGAAATCGGAGGGGGGATGGGGGGCGAAATGTAAAATCTACTGTTTCCAAGAAATCAAGGAATTAAATTAAAAGCCTGAGTTGTTCCAACAAACCCTCATGCCAAGAGTTAGACTAGAAGAGAAGCTTTTTCTTCAAAAGGCATTGTACATTTTAATTCCCAACTTTTATCATAACCACGAGTCTTGATCAGACACAAAGTAAAGTCTCTCATCCTTGCAATTCTGTGGGACACAGCTTTATGTTCCCCAACTGGCTGACACAAAAAGAACTGTATCTTCATTATTTATACATTTCTATTGGTATGCACGTCTCGCCTGGCCTGTTAAAGTCAGGAAAGGATTCAGTACCGGTAGTGTTAATAAAATCAGGCAAATCCAGCTTAGTTTTGTCTGAACACGAATGAGATTAAATCAAGATTAAATGTGCATACAGTACAAAGGGTATGGTTTATGCTAAAATTCAGAATGAAACATTTTAGTACCTGGTATACAAATGCCTCCAGCCCTTCTCCAGACACCTGAATTAAACAACGATGAAACTGGAGAAGGTGAAGGCAGATGTCACCGGACAAAAGCCATCCAAAATACCAAGGAACAGATGACGACTCCAAAATACTGCTCTGCAACTCGCTGGAGGTAACGGGGCAAATCTTGTGCTGGCAGAGCCAGGCACAGCTCAACCACCTTTCTTTTCTCCGTGTGCACGGAGCACAGTGCCAAGAATATATGCAAAAGGGAGACTCTTTCCCAAGTTTTCATTTTGGGGCATTTTGCATTAGTCCCTGTAGGATCTAGATTTCACGGCACAGAACAAGGTGTTGAGCTGGATGGGAATCCTGATATCCCTTCTCTCCCCGGCCCGGGATGCCTTGAAAACGCCCCTTTATAGAAAATACCACTTGATTTAAACTGCCTCTTCTCCTTCCTCAGCAGTACCAGCTCATCTTCATGTGCTTCGTTTCCAAGAAGGAAGGAGCAAAAAGAAAAGTAGGTGATATTTAGGTCAGGGTCTGCACTCGCTGCTAGTCTGCGAGGTGTAAAAAAATATTCATTAAAAAAAATCAAAGAGCCCTTCCTAACAGAAAAAGCTCCCGCGGGTGGAAGCATGGGGAAACAGGTTCCCAAATTCAAGCTCTACCAGGGTGTCCGGACCGCAGTGTTCCCTCCCCCGCCAGAGCTAGCGGTGATTTACACCGAGGTTAGGGCAGATCCCCGGGTGGGGGTCGGGGACCCCCTGACAGAATCATCCCCTGCGGGAAGGAAACGCACCGGGCAGGGGAGGCTGCAGCAGTCGGAGCATCGCCAGGACTGAGCGGCGAGATACGGGTGGTGATGGGCGAGAACCGGGATTCCACACCCTCCGCTGCCGGGAGGGCGAAGAGGAGCGGGGACCCGGCGAGGCTGAACCTAAGGAGGCTCCGCCAGCCCGTCCCTCACTGCCCCGCGGGTTGTCGCGCCGGGTCACACCCGCACCGGAGTCCCAGACGGCAACAGATGAGACCGGAGCTCGCAACGGAGGGAACGGAAACTAATCACCGAGGGAAAGGGCGTCCCGGCGCTACCGAGAGCCCCCGCGGAAAGTTCCCTCCCGCGGCGGGGACCAGCATCTCCGCACCCACCCCCACCACACACACCCCCGCACCGCACCCGGAGAAGTCGGGTCCGGCTGGCGGCAACCGCAGGACAAGTACTTACTGATCTCCATGCTCTGGAACAAAGACCTTTTGCAGTTGCATGTGCAGGACACATTGGGCTGAATAGCTGCGGCCGTGCTGTTCAGACCCATGAAGTTATACATTTAAAAAATAAAAAAATAGAATAAAAAAAAAAAAAGAAAAAAGAAGAAGG
>VZRI01007808.1:1014247-1066713 GCA_013397515.1 Upupa epops | reverse complement strand
GGGGGGGGTGGGATTGGAACAGCGCAGAGCGGCGAAATCGCAGCAGTCACCCCGCACCGGCTGCCCGGGAGGAGCTCGATTCCCGTAGCGGCCGTCAGCCCCCGCAGCCCGAGTGCGGGTCCCTCCGCAGCAGCGGAGGTTCGGGGCTGCTCTACAGGGACAGTGCTCGAACGCAGCATTTCAAAGGAAGAATGGGAACGACTGGGAAAGAATGGAGGGGGGGTGAAACTTGCGGCCATGGCCGAGCTCGGTGCGGGCTCTGCCCGCAGCTCTCTCTGCCGGGCTCTGCAAAGCTCAGACTATGTCAGACAAATCACCAGTTCTGCTTCAGATGGAGCGAACCCCGTTCACTGCTTAGGTAGAAGGAAAATTAACCGTCTCTTCCCCAAGTGTGCAGAGTGACAAGTGTTACTCAAGACAGGCTTTAATGTTGTATTATTTTTTCTGGGAAATAAACGTGCAAACAGGAGGTTTATAACGAAAACGCTACAAGAAGCTATAGTGGTGTGAAGTATCTGCTGTGTTACTCGGTAAATCCTGCTACTGGGTGAAGACAGCTTCAGTTATCTCCTATGAAATCACATTTTCCCTTAATTATTGATAGCTCTGAGTTAGGATCTGGAAGAGTCCTCTCTGGGGCTGGAAAGGTCTCTATGGAAAGGGGGCAGGCAACCACCCCACTTCTTCCACAGCACTGCAGAAAACACCCAGAACAGATGGTGTTGAGAGTCAGGTCTGGCAGGATGAGGATGGCACCCCCTAGTAAGGTTTAATCTTTATTTTGCAACTCACCCCTCCCTCCCAAAAAAAGTAGTTAATTTATTTCTACGTGACTACTTACAAACTAATGCTAAATTTACTCCTGCAGCCCCATCAGTCCTGAGAAAATGCCTGGAGAGGGGGAACCAGGAATTGCCAGGTTGTTTAATCTTTTACTCGGTGCCACTTGACAGATGGCAACTCCCAACAACTGCTAATCCAGAGGAAACACGGAAAAGAAACTCACAGCTCGGGTAAAAATGAGCTTTGAGAAGTCTGTGCCTCTCAGTGCTGAGCAGTCCTAAGGTATCACAGAATGTAGTGGGGGTGGGTCTGTGGGGAGTGGATCAGTGTACAGACCTGGGAGAGGAGGGATGATGTTCTGAAACAAATACAACTGGAATAAAGCACTTCCAATTCTTACATTTTACTCCCAGCCTGAGCTTCCTCACTGGTAATGCAGGAAGAGTGATTTTTACCTGCCTTTTGGCCAATTCCTTAGGGTTGGCCTTAATGTTTCTGGGGTTTTTCTTTTTAAAGCACTTGGCAGCTGAATATTAGAGACCCTTTTCCATTTGGCCTTGTTTGACTGGCCAGAAAAGGTGACTGCATGCAAAGCTGAGCCCACCAGCTTGTAACTAACACTCCTTTGCACTTAAAATACATAGCTCTGACATATGTCATCAAGATGAACACTACACACTTCCTTGTGCTGTGCAAGACGTCAGCTGACAGCAGCACTGCCACCACTGCTGAACCCTCCGAGTCCATTAACCATATGGATGTGGACACAGTTTGTGACTTTAAATCATAGAATTGCTTATTAGAAGGGACCTTACAGACCATCTACTCCAACCCCCCTCCACTGGCAGTGATGCCTCTTAGCTAGACTTGGTTGCTCAGGGCCTTATCCAACCAGCCACAACTTTTCTGGGCAATTGATGCCAGAGTCTCTCCACCCTTGCACTGAAGAGCTTCTTCCTAAGAACCCTACTGTCCATCATTTTCAAACCACTGGAAGAGCCAGCTCTGGCAGGATGAAAGGCCCTCACCTCGTGAATCAGACAGCTTGTTCTAGGGGGTTTTTACAAGTTCGCAAAGCTTTGGTGGATAAAGGCTCCAGTTTCAGATGCAGGCTGCTGCAAGTTCACACGTCTTCCTGACCTTCCTCAAAAAACCCAAAACAACAGAAAAGAGAAAAATAACTGTTTGCAAGTTGATGCTGGTTTAAAAATGTGCTGTTTACCACCAACCCAATTTCATCTGAACGACTCATGTGGCTTTCAGAACAATCAGCATTTTTCCACCATGATTTAAGAACAAATAATTAAAGTCATCCCAGATGGGCTTGTAAAAATGAAAAGTACATCAGCTAACATAAATGCTTAACCCTGTTCTTTGTAGTAATGCTATCTACCTTCCAGCCCACTGTACTTCATCAGAGCTGCTTCTGCACCAGCAAGCGCTGCATGGCTGGTGAGACACTTCCAGAACACAATTTTGTTTGGTTTGGCTCCCATATTCTGTCACTGACCAGCCTTTTACAGTTTTTTTTTTCATGTTCTCTCTATAAACTCCTCCTGGGTGAGTCCAGGCTGCTCACTTAATCTCTGGCTCTTCAGCCATGGAAAGGGACACAGGCAGGCAGTACAACTGCAAGAGGTCCTTGGACAAAATGAACTACAGGGACATTTCTGTCTGCTCTGCCTAATTTGGGACTATAATTTCACTCATTGCCAGCCCAGAAGCTTGTACAGTCATTCGCCTGTGCAGTCACATTTAAAGCTTTCCTTTTATTCCTCACTGCAACACTTCAGCATTCGTTAAAGATTTGAGCAAACCCACATAATCATTATGGTGTGGCACTAAGGGAAAATTCATAAAATGTAATTGGAAGGAGAGATCCATGTGAGAAGTAAGTAACCCGAGGAGTCAAATAATTTTCTGGCAAAAGTGGTTGAGGCTATCTAAGGAAAAACAAAACAAAACACCCCACAGTTCCCCAAAGCTTTGTTAACTAAATAGATGTCCATTAAAGAAACCAAATATTTCACAGTATTAGTATTTGGATTAATGTTAAATCGATATGCACTAACGCAATAGGGCAATAGTTACCATGGTGAATAATTCTATATTTATTTTCAAGTAAGCCTTATTTCTAACAATTCCAGACATGGTTTACACTTTCTGGTGACTAACCTCTTAAGTTTATTTTTTTTAACTGTTTGGTATCAAGAACTCAAGGTTTTCCCCCCACAATTTGAACAAGATATCTATCACAGAAGATGCTAACAGTGCTGGGCAGGGACACAGGCACCTGCCAGTTTTAGCTAAAGGGCTTGTTTGCCTTTCAAAGTCAGTACAGCTACACCTCAGGTACAATCTAAAGGGTACAAGATATCATAAATTAAGTCTTTGTTAGACAAGTCCTCATCCTCGTTGAATAGCAGAAGCTTCTCCTTTTGAGACTATGTTCTATTTGCTAAGTGTCAATTACCTACCTCAAACAATATTCCATCCAAAAGACTCTGAAACACCCTGTCCTCTCTGGAACACCCTCCCCTGCCCACCCACTCCCTCCCTCTTCCTAGGTGAAGCCATGATCCACCTTCCTTCCCCCAATACAGGATGATGACCCCAGTGCAGGAGCTGCTGTCAACAGCCAGGGCAGTTCTCAGCTGCCACCCAGGTGCTTTTTTCTGTATCTGCAGCGGACTGGGCTGGGTCTCATTTAGAAGATTTTTGTTCCTAACCAGGACGTCTAAAAAAAGAATCAATGAGTATTTGTTTGCAATTAAAATCTTTACTGAAGTCACCAGAATGTTATTCCAACCCGTTCTGTCTCATTTGGGGCCTGATATAACTCTGGCTGACGTCACTAGAAAGACTCCACCCTACCTTTACATTTTATTGGAGGCTCTGCTAGGAAATACATCACTAATGAAAAATAATTACCCTCTGAATTGACAGCTCTCCAGCTGAAAACATTTCATCTCCTCCTGCTAGGATGGCACACGTAAAATAAAACAGCACTAAGGGAAGAGTTTTAAACAGAGTAATCCCTGACTTTTGTCGTTGTTTGATGGAACATTAGGCATTTTGGAGATAAGAATAGCGCTTCTGAAGCGAACAAGGTGACCCTGAACTCCCCGCCTGAGAGCTGACATACCCAAGTGAGGGCTTCCAGCTCATCCGAAGAAGCACTTGAGCAGTTCTGAAAAGCATCTCTGAGCCACTCACGGCTTTGCTGCCGGCTCCTTCTGCAGAGCCGTTTAGAAGTGGAGCAGCTGCAGACGGCCCGTGGATCTAGTTGTCCTTACGTGATGCCTGCACCCACCCCCACGCACTCACCTGCCCGCACAGGCCGGTACAGACCCCTGGACACATTCGTACTTGCAAAAACCCACTTGCTTAACGTTTTGCTTTCGTGTTCTTTTGTGAGAGGGGCGATCTGGGACACCCAGGCTCTGTCTTGCGTTTCTTTGCGTCTCGAAGCTGGTCAGCCCAGCTCGGGGAGGGAAACACGGGGTCTGCACAGTCCCCTGCCCACCGCTGCCTTCGCCCCGCAGCCGCCACAGCCCCACACTGCCACCAGCTCGGGAATCGCCCCACAGAAGCCCGACGTAGGGAGGGTCCGAGGGGAGCCGAGATGGGGGCTCTAGGAATTCCCTGCTGGCAGTCGCCCTTCACTGGAAAACACCGGGCGAACTCCCACCTCATCCCGGCTTCACCCGCTACCCCCGGCGTTTATGGCCCAAACGCTAGTTTGAATTACTCCCAGGGCGCTTCCCCGACCCTCACCGCCGCCAAGGCTCCCGGAGCTGCGCAGGGAGGGCGCGGCTGGTGCCGCGGGCCCCCCGGGACGAGCCCCGAGACCTCCCGACCCCGTGAGCCTGGTGCTCCTTATAGAACGAGCACCCTGGGGTGGGAATACGTGAGGTCAGAAGACCTACGGCCCGCTGCCACCGCCGGTCCCGCCTCCCCCCAGCACAGCAAAACCGACTAACTCCTCTGGCGACCTCCCCCCGCGGCAGGGCTCTGCCCCTTTAAATACCCCCGGAGGTCGCGGGGGCGGCCCAAGAAGGCACCCGGTGCCACAGACGGGCGTTGCCCCGCCCCGCATGTAAATGACGCCAGCATTCAGCGAACCAGAAGTGGGGGGACTCGGCGGCCGGGAGAGATACAGCCAATCAGCGGAGGGGGGTGGGGCGCACGCAGTCCTGCAGGCTCTTGCTCCACGTGGGGCGGGGCCGTGACCGCGCCGTGACCCGGGGCCGGGACAAAGGCGTCGCCCGCACCTTCCCGCGACAGAGCTGGACCGGGCGGGGTTCCTGCTCGGGGTCGGTTGCGGGGCGCCTCTGGCGGCTGTGCCAGGAGGAGGTTGCGGATCATCTATGGGCTGTGTGTCACGACACACGCTGCGTTCCCCGCAGTAGGTGACAGCGTGGAGTAGCATTCCCCGGACGGACCGAGCCTGCATCCGCAGTGCCCTTTGCGGGAGTCCGGTGCGCAACCACAAGGCTGCTGCGGTGCAGGAGCGTGGCCGCCCCAGTGCTCCTGTAGCCTCGAGCTGTTTTACACCCCACAAGTGCCCCTCCGCGATGGCTCAGAAACACCCCCCGGGAGCCCACGGGGGACACGCAGCAAGCGACCCGAGCGCTGCCTGCTGAGCAGAAGGCAAACCCGCGATGTGTGCAGGACGGGCCAGGGCAGCGCCGCAGTGGCCGGGAGCCAGCGCAGCTGAACCCACGGTGCTGCAGAGAGGCCCTTTGTTCACGGAAAGGCTGTGGGACTTGCACTGCCTTCTCTCGACCCCCGACGGCTGCCGGTGCGGTTGAGGGGCCACGGGGATCTGCCTAGCTGCGTATTTGACATCCTCATCGCTGCCTAATAAACCTGTTAACTGAGAAGCTGCAACACCGAAAGGGACACAAAACCAAACAAACAGGAGGACTAGGAAAGAGGGAGGACCCTGGAACACAAATGCTCCCATAAATGCCTTTTCCATACGTCTATTTACTCAGCTGCTGAAATTATTTCAACTGAATGATTAGTCTTACGTGCTAAAATCAAGCCATCCATTCTCTGATAGTCCAAAACCCTACATCTGGTACTTTATCTGCAGTCTTTTTTTCCCCCTTCCTTTTGTTTAAAAGAGAGAGGTTCTGCAGTATCTGATCCCCAGATGCACTATATCATCACAGTTTGGGCTCAGAGGTGAATCACAGATATTAAAATCGGTTGTTTGAATCCCACTTGATTGCAGAGAGCTGAATCCTCCCTCACGAGGTTTTATTTTCTACCACAGAAGAGACAGAATTGATATATTTGAGAGGCTGATTTGCAAAGAATGGAAAGAAAATGTTTGAACTTAAGATGAGCTCAACCTTTAACTGTAGGTTTGACCTCCTGTGGTGCCTCAGGGTGTTGTAGCCCCAAACCCAAAGTGCTGTCTCAAGGGATAAGGCTCTCTGGAAGTTCTCTGTATCCTAAGACGTGCATGGAAAAAAAGAGACATTGAAGACTTCATGTGAGGTCAGATCATTAGCAGCAGCTACAGTGATTCTCTGTTCACTGGAAGCTGCTAGAGTGCATTGTGTATTGTACATCCAGGTACCCATTCTGTACAAGATAAAGCATTAGATGTAGAAAAAGCATCACCTACTGCTCCATGACCAATAATACCTAGTTGTACTGGAACAGTTAAAACGGCAAATTTTGTACTTCTTTCTCAAATCTCATGGAGTCTTGATTGATCCTGGTGCTGCTTGGCACCAAGGACTTACAGGCACATCTAATTAAATCACACAAATCAGGGATGTTGAGTTGTTGAAGATTTAGTTGTTGTATTACAGTTTTAGTTTTCTGATAACCTATAAAATTACTAAACGCAAAACAAGATACCTCTCGGGGACTCCAGAGGCCATGTGTGAATCTGATTTTCTAACTGGAAAGAGTTACAGCATCAGTTAAAACCTAAAGGCTGCACTTTTGCAAATCTCTTATGCTAGATTTTATGCAGCTAATACACTGCCAATGTTTCCAAGGAAACCAATATGCCCTGTTCTCACTGAAATAAATCTCACTATTAAAACAATTAAAAACTTAATCTGGGTTCACTCCCTTCCTCCCCCTCCTTTTGGTACTATCATATGCAGTTTAATTAAAAACATGATTGTGATAAATTTTTTACACATATGTAGGCTACGCTGTAGATTACCTAAAGGCAGCCTGACTCCAGAGCGTAATAACTGGGAATCAAATACATGGCAACAATAGAGCAAAGCCAAATTAACAGGAGTTTTGATAAGTCAATTACAGACACTGTTCATGTCTGAAAGCTACTGGTCACAGCTGACAGGGAGGAGTTTAACACACAGTCAGGCTCTGGAAAATACAGGTTTAGGTATTAGATGTAGCTTAGACAAATTCCCGAATCTCAGCTGATGGTCTGGTGAGACAACACTGGCTGGCAGAAACTCTGGTCCAGCCAAGGAGGAAAAGCCAGTTCCTGGAGGGACTTGGCTGTCCGGAAGGAATTGTCCTGATTGTTCCTGCTGCACGAGCAAGCAATGGGTTTTAAGGTCACAGGAGCTACAGAAGGTATCTGCATCACAACACTGCTCCTGCAGAACAGCCACACAGTGTGCACGGCACTGCTGTACCAACCACTGCTGTACCAACTGCTGATCTGAACCTACAGGAGGGTTGGGAGGCACATAATAGGGTTAGTTACCTGAAAGCTAAGTGCAGGCTCAGAGGGGTCTCCTGCCTTGTACTCAGACAGTACAACCCTTTCTTGGTGCCTTTTCAAACATCTTGTGAACTGCCTGTTATTACATCTGCACCCAAGGTTTAAGCTGTGCAAATGCACCGAGTGAATGGCCCTGGCACCTCCACCCGCACCCACACACTCTGCAGCATGAAGGCACCTGCAGAAAGAGGGGGCATGGAAACCCATTGCTTGCTCTGCCAGGTTTGTGTGTGAGATTCTGGGGGACCCTGTCTGAACTGACAATCCTAGATCATCTTCCATAAGCACATGCAGTCCCACAGATGGCTTTGCCTGGGTAAGCTCTGCCACACTGCCTCCAGCCTCTCTTGGTTTGTTTGTGTTGACTTAGAGAGCACTATTGCTGTCCTCTGGAGTTGGAAAACAAATAGGAACCCTGGGTGCCAGCACCAAAGAGCTTAAAGCCTCACTGCAAACACAGTTCAGGCTCTGTGTTCAAAGTGTTTTCCTGGTTTGATCTGAAGAGGCCTAAGGATCCAGCCACTGGGCTTTGGGGTCTGTCTGCTGAGGAGAGGGATCTGCAGGTCAAGAGGCTCATGAAAAGAGGAAGGCGGCTCTAAGCCCGAGGAGTGAATGGCACCAGGAAGGCAGTAAATACGCTTTTGTTTCATCCACATTGTGTTCCCAGCTCTGCCTGTGCATATTGACTCGGCTTTTCTCTTCCCCTGTGCATGTGTGTGCGATTTTCACTCCCATGACAAGAGGCTGAGCATGAAGGAAGGGAGCAGTCAGCACAGAGATGTTTCATGTGGATCCAAGAGCTAAATCTGGCTCCAGCTTGTGTGCTCCCCTGACTCCTCAGGGAGCAGAAGGGAAATTGAGCCAGGGCCGCTTCCTCCACCATTGTCTGAGCACTTGGACATCCTTCTGCCGGTGCTAGTGAGAGACAAGGACCGGGGACAGGGTGTCTGAGGAGTTTCCAGTCTGCCTTATGCCTATGCGTAGGGGTGGACAGAGAAACTGGAGTGTAGACCAGGCTCTGTCCTCCCTCCCTGGGATTCCCTTAGGCAATGGGTTGCTCAGAAGAGTTAGGGAAATGAATCTTGCTCATTCCTTCACACACATCTTGTAGGGTACTGCACAGTTGCTTTGTGCTCTTTGCAAATGCAGTTTCCTGTGAAAAAAAAAATGCCAGCCATGCTAACATCCCACATGTAACGTGTGACACATTCCCATTCATACACACTTCCCACCACTCCAACACAGTGCTGTACAACCAGAGAGAGTGCAGGGCACACCTGCACTTGGAAACACTGGATTCTTCTGGTGTGCAGGGGCTGACCTGGGGTAATTTGGATGTTTCCCCTCCCCCTGCTCCTTTTCCTGAAGAGTTTGGAAAATTACTTTCCACCATCTGCCCTGCCAGAACAAGGAAATTTTTGGAATACATTCCATTCTCCTAATGAACACGCAGCAGCAGGGGTGCTGCAAATAAGAGAGAAAATCTTTCTAATGAACAACAAATGAACTAGGAATCACAGCTACACAGCTTCAGCTTTTGTTGCTTATAGCTTTAGGGTGATTCATGAAGACAAAAATCAATGAATGTGCTGTAGACTCGGGTCTAGCATAGTGTGCAGAAGTCTTGCCGTGATCCAAGCCATACTTGTTTTGGATACAAATACAGACTCTCACTAGCTTTCATTTTTTTTATTGAAAAGGAAGTACCAGAAGAATTCAAGTATGGTTCCTACAACTCCAGTTAGCTGCTCTTCAGAACATGTTTGATTTAGAGGACACTGTCAAATGCACATTAGTATTCATTACACAAATCACTCACATCCGACTGGTGTATAGGGCTGTATCCTGCTCTTTTGTTAGACAGCAATAATGTGCTCAAAGAAATGAGTGGCTCTTTCTCAGAGGAAAAGGGCCAAAAATCTCTTGATTTGGCTAAGCATGGCCAGAGGTGGATTTTCAGATCCACCACAGTAGAAAGTAAAGGCTGCTCTCAAGTACTGTGTGTGCTTTTAGCTGTTAAGAGTTTTGCCTGCTGCAAACCATCCACATATAAGCAAACTTCCACCCAAGGTTTTTGGCGTCAGCAACTTGGACACAGCAAGTGGAAACTTCAGTTCAAGGCTCAGACACTGTGCAAAAGCATGGTGTGACCCATCACAGCTGGCCTTAGCACAGAAGAAGTGTGAGGAATAAGGCATTCCCAGAGCTCCAACCCTTCCCACCCTTACTGATGAAACTTCTGATCAGATACTGGACTTTTCCTCGTAGTGGATTAATTTTCTTACACCAGTCCACAGGATCTAGCCCAGTTACTCAAGGAGTGACAAGTGCCAACAGACAACTCAAATCATCAGCTCCAAAGCTCAGGCATCTCTCAGCTCCTCCCTTAAAGGAAAAGCCAAAGGAGCACAGAGAACATTCCAGCCTGCACTGAATGTCATCAAACTGGTGATAGCAGGCCAAAAGCAGCACTGCCAAGCCAAGCAGATGTAGGTACTAGAACGTAGAAGGTCTTAGTCTTACAAATACAAACGGCCCCAATGCAAACTTTATAGGGTACTACTGATGCTTTCTACAACTACTCTGAAATCTGTGACTGCTACCACACATTTCCTAGTCCCTAGAACATCACCAACAGGCAAGATAAAAAACTACACAGAAAGAAATCCATCTCATCTCATCTCATCCTGCGCTTATGGGATGTTTCTCAAAATCTGGAGCCCTAGAGAGACGTTTACAGCAACCCAACGCACATGAGGTCTAAGTGCTGGCCAGGTAGGCATTGTTGTACTGGTACAACAACTGCTCTTCTCTTTGCAATCTCTGCATCCTTCATTGGGCGCAGGGACATTGAGACAGAAGCCATCACAGTAGCTTTACTCTCTGCACCTGGTATTTTTACCTGTTTGTGTGCTGAGGAGCTGATTTTTTGGTGTATGCCCTCATTTTCTTGGAGCCTGACTCTGCAATTCCTTCAAGCATTTAACCTGCAAGAAAGTCAGCAGTTTCCCCAACAAGACCGTACATGACCAGCCCTCCCTAGTTAATACAGACTTCTTCATATGTGTTCACCTTCTCTGTCTTCCATCTCTGAAAGAGCCACTGCCTTCAGCATCCCAGACTCACTAAATAGCCAGTTGTTTCCCCCTTGCTCTTGGTCTCTCATACTGAAGCAGACATTAAAAAGAGGGAAAAAAAAGATAGAGAAACAGAACGTTCCTACAAAAAAGCAATTTCTTGGCTGGCCATTTTTGTGGCTTTTTTTTTTAAACTCTCCTCAATATGGCAGGAGATATTTATGTCTGAACAAATCCTTCTCCTTCCCAATCAATCCAGCTTCCCTCGCTCCGCAGTGCAGTCACACTGTTGGTATCAGCCTGTTCTGTTGCAGTGAAAATTAATGTGACAACACAGAATGCAACATAATCGGTAAAGGTGTGTGAAGCCGTCCTGGAGAAATACAAAGTGACTTCAAATGCAAGGTATTTCCTCCCTCCCCTTTCTCCCATCCTACAAGCTGCTGCAGTTCTGAAAATGGGACAGTTTTCAAAGAGGCTATATTTGCAGAGCAAAGATGGATGCTATTTTTATTGCAAATTAGCAGATTTTTTAGCAGATCCAATCTCATTTGCAAGTGAAAGTGACTCTACTTACCATGAAGATATAGGTCTCATGTTGGAAACTCATGGAAATTCATGTTTGAACATACTTAGAGAAGAAAAAAAATAGACCCTGCCTTTATTTCTGGCTGAGACAAGCTCTGCTGAAGAAATACCAGTGGGGCAGCATCTATTTGCTAAACTACTACATTATGTGAGCAAGGAGGAGTGAACCTGAAGTAGTTTTTGGCTGTGCTTTGTGAACTTCTGGGGGCTTGGGGGCTTCAAGGTGTCAGAAAAGCAACCGAGCTGTTAGCAGACAGAAATTTGCTCGCCAGGGCTACACATTTCCCCTGGGAAGTTCTGAATGGTTTGCATACTGATAAGGTTTGAAAAATCACTACCCCTCATATATAGGACTAGTTAGGGCTCTGCGTGGCCTGCCGCTGACATGAAAGATTCAATGTTGTAAACATTACCAGGGAAAAACAATCAGCTAACAGTCCTGCAAGCGATGCCATTTCAGAATGCCAAAACTTTTCATTAAATTGGAAAAAAAAATCTGGTGAGTGGTTTAAGCCAAGAAAAACAGTTGAAAAAAAGAGAAAATAAAGCACTGCATTTAAAAGCAGCTGAATCAAAAATGTTGGGGAGGGGGTGTGTTGCTTCAAAATGAGATTCTTTCAGTTAAGAGTCAGCCTATGGCTTGAGAAAGGTAAGTAAATGGTTAAACATCTCCCAAATAAACCAGGAGAATAAGTCACTACATTCCAAGTGTATGCTCCAGTTGTACCAGGCCCAAACCCACTTCATAAAAATTACCGAGAAAGTAAGATTTGGGGAGTGAGAGAAAACACAGTGAACACCTCTAAAACCTTCAGACACCATTGGTGCTGGATTCCCAGAAGTGTCATTTTGGATTCAGTTACAGCTCCACCATGAAAATGAACCAAGAAGATTAAAGGAAAAAAAATCTTCATTTTAATATGGACATTGCAAGAAGAACGTGAAAAATAGAAATCAGAAAGCAGGCAGGAAAAGCAGAGAGCTCCCGTTTCAAGAAGTGGAGTCTAATTTAAGGAGCGCGATTTCTACCTGCCAAATTTGCACATCACATTCCTTCAACCCGGAGCTATACAGCAGGTGTGAACCTGTTTGTACCTCTCCTGACAGGAGCACAACAGGGGGAAACCAGCAGTGCAGGTATTCAGGTATGCTAACAAATTCTTTTGGCAGATGCCAGTTTTGCAGTTCTGTGCTACACATGAAAAAACAGAAGGTGAGTGTCAGCCCTGCTGTTCTGCTGCAGTGTGATGGCTCAGCTCTTCTTTCTCGCTATCCCATCCCCATGTATTTTTGGGGTATACAGCTCCCATTTCCATGACATCGATTAAAACAGACAGATCGCATTCCATGGACGGATCATTGTTACCACAGAATTGAAAGAGACTTTTTGCACCATGAGTGACTTCAAACTCAGACTGAAGGTTGTGAAAACACCTGAGTTCATCTTACAAAAATAAGCCAGTATCCACAACTACAGTTATATAGCAAACAAACAAAAAAATACATCAACTCTCAAACACAACAGCCCAAACCATCACTGTTCTGTCAGCCTGGGTCCTCTTAAATACCTCAGCAGGTATTTAACCATCTGCTCTGTATACCTGTTGCAGACACCGGTTCACTCCCACTTGAGTGCTGACACCCTTGGGCTGGTGTCATGGTGGTGACACTTGTACCAGCACAGACTGTGTCGCTACAACAGAAGTTATGTTTTGGAAACTGAAAAAAATCTAACGCCTCCAAACAAGCTCCACAGTTTTTACAGGCCTTATTGTCCTTAATAGAAGTACAGAATATATATTTTCTTATTAGTAACAAAACGACCAGTGTATTCTTCTGTGAGCATGAAACACCTTATCATTTGCAGCAGGCACGAATTATTGCAGTGTCTCCATCCAAACAAGTGAACATCTGTATCCAATTTTCACTGGCACTGCCAGATACCTGGCGCAGCACCAACAGGGAATGTTTAGCTACAAGGGTTTAAAATATGCAGTAATTTGCTGTTGTGTTATCTTCTGGTATTCTCTGCTTTGGAAAAAAAAATTACTTTATCAGTGAAGTCCTCCCACTGTCTATTTGCCTTGCCCCAGCCCAGAATGAAATGAATCAAGTAAAACAACTTTGAAAGCCTCATTTATTTACCCTCCTGATGAGCAACGCTTATGGAGGCCAGTTGGAGCAGGAGGATGAGACATTTCATGTCCATCATTCCATCTACTCAGGATACTTTATACGGAAACAGGGAATGTGAGTTTATTCAACTCTCCAAGGACAGTACCTCTTGGAGAGAGATCTTCAACTATCCAAAAGTGGAAGGTTTAAGAAAAGGAATTCTGGGAGCTTTTATGGTCCAGGATTGCATCATTAGCTTCTAAAAACATTTATGAATATATTTTGGTGAAAGTAAGGTGTGTTTTTACAGCAAATTGCTATCTACAGCAATTAGACCATTCAAATAAAATTCTAGGGCAGAAAAGCTCAGTTACTATGACTTTCTGCTCAGCTGTGATCTTATGTCAGATTCTGCTTGGTTTGAAAAGATATATTTTCCTCGATTGCTTATATTTACCTGGTCTCCCACCTCAGACAGAAGTTCTTTGGGATGATGCACATTTAGTTTTCCAGGACTGGCACTGGAGGTGGGTGAAATGGGGATCACTTCTAAGGTGCTGCTTCAAATCAGCCCAGCCCAGTAACCTTTCTTCACCCTACTCTAAACCTCAAAGGAGTCACAGGTACCTCCTTTAAATCCTTTCTTAACATTCCTTTTCCAATTATTTCTGTATAAAAAGAAAAAACAAAGCTCAGCACCAGTGTAGCTGTGACTACTGCCTCTGTGACGTAACTCACACTAAAACTCATCTTTCTTGACTGTTTACACCTTCTTGTAGTCGCCCATCAGGGCTACAGGCAAGAAGATGCCCACTCCCCCTGGATTCATGTAAGCAATGAACCATAGGCCTTCATTCTTTTGAGATGCTGGAGCTACTAGTTGTACTACTGTTACTGTGGTCAGTTATGGTAGTTGCACTAGAGCTGGACACAGAGTTTTGATCCAAGCTATTGGGTCCACACATCATAAAGAACACATCAACATGGTTTAGGGGTGACCTAGCAGTGCTGCGTCAAAGGTTGGACTTGAAGATGTTAAAGGTCTCTTCCAACCAAAGGTATTTGTGATGCTGTGATTCATGTCGGATGACTAAAATGATGGCATTAAAACCCTGTTTCAATTCTGCTTGGTTCTGCAATTAAAAAATGTTAGGAAAATTACCGTTACAAAATGTCCGTAAGGAAGCTGAACTGACAAACAATAAAGAAATTCACAAATATCAGCAAGCAGGACATGAAGCTACAGAAATAAAAACTAAAGGTGTATGTATGGCCATGTCTCCATCCAAAAATACACACATAGAGCAACATAGCTGTGACTGCCTTGGAAACTCATCTCAGAGCAAGGAGAGCTTTGGGGCCATGGCTTCAGAAGAGTGACATTAGCCAATCTGTAAACAGTCTGCTTGCAATTGTCTTCACAAAGGAAGGTACTGAAAACAAAGTATTCGCATCCATTTCAAGTCACTCTTCAGGTAATACAGAGTATTTCCAGAGAAAGACTTGAGGTCTTATAACAGCCCCTGTGCAAATAGCCTTACACCAGCCTTGGCGGCTTCTCCCCCCACCTCAAGTGCAGGATCCTTCTCCAGTGCTGCTCCAGTGAGTGTTTACTGGTTGTTAACTGTGTTCCTTTTCAGCCTCCTATCTCGGAGAGCATCAAAGGGGAAGGAATGCCGCTTGCCTAAACGTGATAGACTATTGCTGCAGGCAGGAGTAACTTGTGCTGTCAGCGTTCAATTAGCACCAAGTTAAACTAAATGACTTGTGAATATTTCATAACGATCTGCCAGCATCATATCTGAACTCTCTGGCTTTTACCAAGCCATTTCCCTTCCAAAGTGACATGAAGTGGAAGTAAAGAGGAATGAGGAGGCGATCTTGCTTGTTTGAGTATCTGCTCAAGAACCATGATGTATAACAAAAAGTAGTAATAATTAAAAAAACCAGCACAAAATACCCCAGCAACAGCTGTCACCTAAAATTATCCTGTGATACTAAACTTCCTATTAATTTAAACTATTAATTTATTGTAGCTTTCCCATTTACTTCTTGAGTTACAGCAGGCTGAGGTAAGCTGTTGTATTTCCCAGCTTGTTTTTCACAGAATGCTCAGGAGCTAAAAAGGTCTATTGGAATAGACCTTAAAAGCCAGGGTTAACTTTAACCAGAAATGCAAATCTGCAGCATCGCCACATGAGTTGCATGAGCCAGCCGTGTGCCTGTGCTGCATGTAAGATGCAGCAGACCTGAGCACAGCTCGTTGTGGGACCTAGAGCAGAAAAAAGGCACATTCACAGATGCAAATACTTCCGTCCTGCAAACCAGCCGCTAAGCAGACATGCAAATCCCAGGCTGGCAAGCGGCTGGCAAGTAGCTGTCGATCTGCCTCATCTGCATGGGAGTCCTGGGCAATAAGTCACCAATGAGTCAACTTTTAGGCCTCACAGCAGGCGGTCTGGAGCATCCGCTGAGCCCTGGCTGGGTAAGGAAGGGTTCCAAAAATTAGAGGCAGCAAAATCTCAAGGGTTACTGTACAGATTGCTCACAGATCCTGCTGAAGGGCAGTGGCTTCCTCCAAGGAGGGAAAAGTGCCACAGGGCACAAAAAGTCCTTCCCAGAATTTCTGCTGAAGCTGCCAACAAGGAGATTGGTTGGTTCCAACAGTAATGGACCAAAGTCACCAATTCATATCACCTCATCCATCATACACCCAGATGATAAATGACCCTGGGTTTGCACTAACCTGGGCTGATACTCTGCAAACCACAGCCAAATTACCTGGCTGTGCTCATTGAGGAGATGGTCCGCTCGACCGGTGAAGGGCAGGCTAAACTAAAAACTTCTGCTGGCTTGGCCATGCAGGCTGGGATGAATATCCCAGTGAAGTGCTTTTACACAAGCAGAACGAGTGCTGAGACAGGTTTTTACATTAATTCATCAGATAAAGTGCAATAGCAAGTCTGAAATAACCACAGGGACTAAACCATTTTGCTTGTGCAATGCTAAGTGGCCCATGGATAGTCTCACCTAGCAACACTGCATTTAGGTCTTCAGGCTTGCCTGCACTGGATTTTACAGAAAAATGGTTAGCATATAATAGCTATCTGCCCACAAAGGAAAACATAAAAGTCACACCTCTTCTGGCAATGAAAACTTAGTAGGACAGTCCACCTGGGAGCCATTCTACAGCATTGAATACAACACGACCGCACGTTGCTGCAGCTGTACTGCTATAACAGATAAAACTTGCTCACCTAGGCAGGATCAAGGCTTGGGCATTTTAACAACAGTATCATACAGCATAATATACACAAATACATGGCAGTTTTCATCTCTGGTCTCCCTCCCCATAATGCCCAGTCCTCAAATACTTTGATCACTCACTGCTTCTAGAACTGGTGCACCAGCACTGTGGTCTTGCTGCCCCTGCCTCAAGCAGGAGATGCTACTGACCCCGCAGAGACAGTCCTGTCTCCATCCACCTCAGCTGGTGCAAGTACATGGAGAGAGCAGCTGTGGAAGGACACACTCCCCACACAGACAACCCTGGCATTCATTCTCCCAGGTACAGGTAGGTACCTGCAGGTACTTTCAAAAGGTGTTTTGAAAAATAAAGTCCCTTACACCCCTCTGTTGCTTCAGCCCATTTTGCCGTAAAAAAAGTGGAGAGTTGCAGGAAGGAGGAGCAGGGAACTCCAGAGGGATGTGAGGTACCTGGGGATGATAGGAACTAGACCTGGAGAAGAAAACAAGACACAGCTCTACCCTCAAGACCAGGGCACTGCTGGTAATCCCTGACCTTATACAGGCTAATTAACACACCCCCTACCCTCCCGCCCTTCAGATAACGAAGGAGTTGTCTCTGCAGGGGAGGGGGCCTGGCAGGAAACCTTTACTTCTCTGCATTTGTACCTGAGTGATCTGTGTGCTGGCTGTGGGGGACAAAGCCCAGCACATCATATTTACAGACTCCCATAATTTGTTTAACAGACCTGAAGACCCACCAGCATTTAACTGCTGCAGATACAGACGTAATGCAAACAGCAGAACCGGCCCAAGAGTAGCTGGGCTGGAATATTAATCCATCACTCTGAGGGCAGATCACGTAGACAGGGGGGATTTGGCTGTGGATAGGCAGCCTCATTAACAGCAGAATGCCCTGACCTTTCTCAGTTACAAATAGTGACTTTTACTCTCCCCAAATGGCCGAACTAATACACTGATAGTGCTGGTGGCTTCCTTCCAGCAGATGGGACTCATACATTTTGCACACAGACCTGCTGGGGTTTTTGACACAGTCACTTGTCTGAGTGCCAGCATCTGAAAAGTAACTCAGGAGACCTTGTACAGCTCCAAACTTGAGGCTTTTGGGACCCTTTCAATTGTTTTTTTTTTTCTGTTAGACAATCACAAAGCAAGGGAATGCTACCGCAGAGTGGGCAGATCAGTACTGGACTAGTTCGGCTCTATAGCAGATGCCAAAGTAAATTCAAGGATGTGCTCTGAAATGCCAAAATATATAACTAACACTCATCTATGAAAATAACGATTATAGGAAAGGGATTTGTTTGTAAACCTTACAAAGCAAAAGCACAGTCCATCCCACATTTTACTGGGAAAAAGTCCCATAGAATTTAATCTTGCTCCTGGAGTTTCAGCTCATGAGCTCAAAAGCAGGGTTTGGATTGCTCCCAATGTCACCAGAGCACTATGGACCCACCCAGTCCCATCGGCTTTTAGCAGGTTGTTAGAAATAAGCAGGCTGCTATAAAAATAACATTTCTGCCTTGATTAATGCGATGTTCCACTTAGCTGCTCCACGGCTGTTGGGTTTTTGTCCTTGATCATCAATGGGCAGAGGCTGATATTGAGTGTGTAGTTGCTAACCAGCAGATTCTGTTTCAGCCCCTGCTCTCCACAGCAAAGAGAGTGAGGAAAGGGACCCAAGAATAGGCTCATGGGAGGAACAAACTTTTCTACAGCTTTACAACAGAGAGCTGCACATATGTTCCTATGGACGGAGTTGCTGACAAGATAGGGAATCAAGGGCTTTTCCCTATTGCCTTGCTTATTGAATCATAAAGGATCGTTTAGGTCATTGAGTCCAGCTGTCAACCTCACTCTACCAAGCCCACCACTAAACCATGGACTTTATCTGTCAAAGACCCACCCACCATCAGGCACAGGTAGGAGTGTGACAGTCACTGAACCAGGGCTCCCAAAGCCAGAGCCTGTCACCTGGCATGGACACTGCAAAGGTGCCACAATGCCCACTGGGAGACAGAAGGGTTCCCAGGACTCACACTGCCCTGGCAAGACCTGTGACCTTCAGCTGTGCTCGTGTACCAGAGAGGACTGATTTGGGATTAACCCTGCCTCTCAGCACATGGAGAGCCTGGTCAGTGCCTTGTGCTCCTCACCTCCTGTAGACAGTTCTACTGCAAGCCCAGCCCTCCTGCACAGGTGTCCCACATGTCCAGCCCGTGGGGTGATACAGGGACCCCTGTGCCACTCCTTGCAGCCTTCTGCAGTTGAAAGCCATGAAAAGTCCCACTTTTTGTGAAGCATTATAGTTCATCTGTTGTCTCCAGGTTTCCGCGAGATGTTTTATTGCATTAGTGTTGTCAAACGGTGACATTTCTGAGCGTAAGTCATAGGGTTGTTGTTAATGCCAATTTAATGGTGCTAAAATGATTAAATATGGCAAGCTTTTAAATAATGAGGTACATAAAAGGTGTTAATAACCTCTTAAGTGCTTTAATAATATTCTGTGCTATCATAAAATGTTAGTAATTGGACCTCTTAACTTTCATCTGCCATAAAGTAATGAAGGAAAAAAATCTCAACAGAGGTGCTGAATGGCTGAAAATTTTGCTTAAAGAAAGGGGAAAAAAACCCTCCTGAACAATGGTAAAACTGATCCCTATTTGTTAGGAAAAAAAAGGGAAAAAATGAAGAAGAGAATTAACTGGAAAGCCCAACGGAACATGCATTTTAATATCATGCAAATTGTTAGCATTTCCAAAAACCCTCTTGGTATAAGGTACTGTGAGAACAAAGGATCCCAATAAAGGCAGGATGATCAGATGAGGGGCATAAGACAAACCTGTGTGTTACTTATGTCAGTTAGAAGTGGCATCTTACTTGCACGTAAGTAGCTAAGCTCAACCTGGACTACTCTTGCAGATGGTGCACTTGAACAGAACTTCTTACACTGGTTAGTTAACAGTGGGTCTGCTCCTGCAATGGGATGTCTCCCTTGAAAGGTCTTCTGGGACAAGCAGGGCTGTATTCCAAGGAACCGAAGGATCCAAGGAATGCTGAAGGATCATTTGGTGACCCTGAGTGGTGGAGAGTACACAGTGAAGCACAAAACTGGACTGGACAGGACACAGAAGAGTCAAATTTAAACTGTAAACAGGGAGGCCAACTAGGAACATCTACATAAAACCTGGACAGGATCCTGAATAAGTAGCAGCTCCAACAAAAAAGGCCAGAGAAGACTGTAAAATCCCCTCCAGGTTACTGCTTGAATCCCACACTGAAAATTAGAGGAGCCACAGCAATGTCCAGAAATGTACTGACACTGCGCTGGTATTGCCTTAGGACTCAGCAGGCTCCCCAGGGTCATTTCCAGTAACGTCCTTCCTCATAAGTTCCAGTCCAACCCAATTAAAGTATTGTGAAAAGCCTGTATCAGCAAAATAGTGTTCATTACTGGAGATCTGCAAGTTCCTGATCCAACGGCTCTCCCATGGAAACCCTCTTAAGATCTTCCTAGCTGCTGCCTCTTGTGCCTGTCCACACGTGCACCCAGCTCTTGTAAAAACCAGGTGCTTTCAAATGACTCAGTGGAACCATCTCTGAGTTCTGGGGCCAACCATGTAACAGACAGCGGAAAGGAGTGTGTTTGGGCCATCACAACCCACCCATACGAATACGGGTAGCTGAGAATTCTCCCAGCCCTCTATTTATAACATTGCGTCATGCAGGCAGGGAGGAAGGGCAGACTCATGTGAGCCAGACAACCAATAGCTCTGCAGAAGTAACAATAGGAAACAGCAGAAGCCAAGAATTTGCCCATAGGCATTGAGAAATTGTAATGAGCAAATTGATTTTGAGTAGTCTACGTGTGCTTGGAGATAAATCAGGAGCAGAACAAATGCTCTATCTAACAGAGAAATGAATCACCCAGTACAGTGTTCCTAGATCCGTGCAGAAGGCTCTTGGCTGCTGTGAATGCTGGCGTTTGGGGGGTTTTTTAGGTTTCATTTATTTATTCATTTATTTGTGCTTTGTAACTCAGACAAGACCCTTATTATAGTGCTGATCCCATTGAAGTCAAAGACAAGTTTTCCATTAGCTTCAGTGAAGGACCTGCCCTCATAAAAGCTATTATTCATCCAAACTTAAAGTACTTCCTCGAGTCTTGTATTCAAGAGACAGAGTCTGCTGCCCACTCATCGGCATCTCTCCAACACAGCTACAATTTGCAAAGTTCCTCCATGCCCCACTGCAGGCCCCAGCATCTCAGAACAGGGTCGTATTTCTTCTTACTGAGATGCTCTGTAGTTCATCTGATGTGCCCATCTCTCCTTCTGTCTATTAGGGAAATTGAGGATTTGGTTTGTAACAACCCCTCTGGATCTAACTTTATGCTTATTAGGATTTTAGAAATGCAATCTAGTTTGTACTAAAGCATACAAATTCCGTGGTCCATGCTGTTCCACATGCCGCTGCAATGTCTGCAATGCAGCTCTAATCGATATCCGACAGCGGGAGTAGCAGTGAGGGGTACAGGCCAAGTAGGAAACCCCACTGAGTCAAATACCTGAGCTCTGGTGAGCCTCGTGACCATAAGTGAAACCAACTGGTTTATAGATAGTTCTTTTTAATTCCTTTTCAATGCCCCATGAAATAGCCTTTTTTTTCCAGTTTGACTGGAAATCATCAGCCTCCTTTTGTGGCCGTAAGTGCAATCTATATTTTCAACAATGTTCCTGGAATGTCGAAAGATGTGCAAAGCCAAAGAAATGCTCATGTGCTCTTTAAAACTCATTCTGTGTGGTATTTTTTGTCTCCATGCTAGTTCAGGCTGTAGCCAGTGCGAGCTTCTGCCTTGTTCTCGCTTGCAAAGCTCTGTGCACATCCTCAGCAACCTGGAGAAATGCAGCCAAACCAGACGTGGCAATAGCAAGCAGTGGTGGTTTTCTGGGGTTGATAGGGTTAATTAACTAAGAGCAGAAGTTATTTTTCTAGGATATGCTAAACAGAGCCCCAAACAACACAACACAGAGAAAGGGTTTCATTCTGTGATTCCATAACTTCAGTTTCTGGAGAAGCATCTCCAGCTATGACACTGTGCCTCAGCGGAAACCTTGCCATGGCACAGACACTTCCAGATCTCATCCTTGAGCTTTCGAACGTGAGAAGCCACTCACACCAAGCCAACACCTGAAATCACCTCCTCTGTTACTCCCCCTCAAGCTCTGTCCCCCACATTTTACTAGGCAGCATTCTTGCCGCATTGGAGAAGGGCCAAACACAAAGGACAGGGTAACAGCAACAGAGGGGAAAAAGGTTTTCCCCCTTCATTATATCAGAATGAAGAGTGAGCTCTGCAACAGGCTGCCTGCTGCCCTCCCTGCCTTGCTGTGGGGACAGGAGAGCAGAGGGATGTCCACCTTGGGCCATTGGCAGGACCTGGGATGCTCCCTTCAGCCACGAGAGATGGCACAGCAGGTCAGGACCACATTGGCCACCTGGGCCATTTGGTTCCTCCAAACTCCATCCTAACTTCGACCAAGCCTTGTCTTAAGTCCCATTTAATGTTTGATGCTCTATGTTCTCCATCATGTAAAAGAAATAGATTTAAAAATCAATAAAGTGCTTGCAAAGTTTCTTTGTACTGAGTTCCACAAGCATATTTAGAAACCTTCTCTTCCCTGCCACTCACCTCATGAGTCTATTCTTGGAGAATAAAAAACTGGGATATACTTTGCAGCCAAAAGTAAAGTCATAAAGAAGTTTGCTCACGTTCCTCAACACACGAGATAGAGAGTTAATTAAAAATTGTTCTCTGTACAACAGGTTTGTTTCACTGGAAAATGTCACTGATGTAAGGCTGTTCTACTCTTGTTGCCAACTACATTGAATTGACTCCATTATACGCTTACTCCTTCCCCCTCCCCATTACTTTTCTTCCAATAACAAACCAGAGAGATCTTAGATCCCACTTCTTCATTGGAAAAGGTGCATTAGGATTAGCTGTGTTGGAGCAGCCATTTTATGCCCCTCCATTCCCTGTTTATCTCTGATTCTCCAGAAGCTACAAACAGTTGCCCCATCCCTGCTCAGTAGAAATGAGAGATTCGATCCTACAGGCACAGTGCTGTTAAAAAAGATTTTTAATTAGATAAATATATTGTATAAAAAGATTTTGTAGAATAGTTGCCTCTAGCAACTGCAACAACCTTGAAGCTTCATCTCCTAAAAGGAAAGAAAACTCTTGCAGGAAACTAGTGCGTTATATAAAAACGAAGGATGGTATTACAGAATTAATAGGAAGGGGCCAATGGAAATGTAGTTCCACTCCTGGAAAAGGGAGTTTGCTTCATTACTGACTTCAAACAGCACATGGGTTTGTGCTCTAGTTTTTCCAGCCAGATTGCCAAGTCTCAGCCAAAGGCTGGAGGAACAGCTGGACTAGGCTGGAGGGAGATCCTGTGAGTGCTCTCTTTCCATAGCTGACGTGCTTCAGAAGGCATCATACAGCCACCACAGCCCTGAAGAAAGCGCTTGGCTTTCCCTGTGCTGCCAGCCTTGGTCCTTGGAGAACTATCTGGGTCATCCTCAGCCAAACGTGGCTGAATGTCATCCATACCCTGCCCAGCGCAGTACAACTGTAACTCAGCAAGGTTGCCTGATCTTCTGTTCCTTGCCATCCAGCCAGGAATTAGGCCCGAGAACAGGAAAGGATCTAGTAGCCATCCCTTCCTTACCAGAGAGCTCTCTGCTTCTGGGGCAGGAACACCGTGGGACTTTCCCTATTCCCCCTGCATTTCCCAGTGAATGAAGCTTCCCAAGGCACCGGCAAGGTGGGGAGTTTTATCCCTGCAGACTCACTGCAGGATGGCAGCTGGAATGGGAACTTTTCCATCCTCACCCCCATACTCAGTATATTTAGCCCTGACCTAGAAAGACCATCCTTTCTAGGGCTGAGCTGTGATTCAGACAGTCTGCTTACTGAGCAGAGACTGCCAACTGTGCCAAATCAGAACTGATTAGAGGTGGGAGAAAAACAATACACCCCGGCGAATGCAGTGGGTTTGGAGCATTTCACAAAGATTATATTTAACATCATTTTGGTGACTTAAAGAAAAATTAAAACAAACAACCCTCGCACCTTCCAAAATAACCCTACCTGTCTCTGGTGGGAGAGGAGAGACTGGAAAATTGTTGCTATTTTAAATCACAGCGGAACAGGGTAAGAGAGAACATACGTATACAGAGACAACGTACACATATAGGTAGAGACACACACATGTATCTCCAGATGAAGCAGGGGACCCTTCTGCTGAGAAAGATGGACAGAGAAGCAGATACTTCTCTGCAGTTCAGGGGAGATTCTATCTTGAAGCAAAACAAATTCTATCATGTCTAAGTGGAAATGAGAGCAAAAGTAAAAAAGGAGGAGAAGATGTCTGGAGACATGTGAAACGCTCACACTGAAGTGTCTACTGACAGGTCAAAAAGTGCTACCATCAGCACAGGGTGGAACTGGAGCTGGTATCCCATGGGCAGTTACCCTCTGTGGGCAGATTCTCTTGGGCTGTCTCCTGGGATCTGAAGGAGAAACCTTATCTGCAGCCTGTGAGAAAATAAGGGATGGTACACACTATGAACTAGCAATGCAACCAGGGAGTTAAACTGGAAAATACTGCATAGCCTGGTCTGGAGGGAGCAGAGCAGGAGACTAAACACAACAGTTTAACAAATAATTATGGGTTCTTTATATGGACTAGAATTTGTAATCCGCCTTCATCCACTTCTCTTTGCACAGTTTAGAATTACAATGCCAAAGGGATCACAGGGAATCATGAAATAATGTCCTGCATTTGAGTGCAGAGCAGACAGTCTCTGAGGGTTTTAGACAGTCCATTTGATACTCTTTTCATGAAACATTTACCATGTTGTACTGAAGTGCTCACTCCATTGTACCTTAGCAAACAGAGCGGACACACTGTTACAGTCACTCACATGTGCAGGATGTTTGCAGCCACTAAAAGTGATGAGGAAAAAACCTGACCTGGATACGTTCTTCTGGATTTAAATTCAGTTAAAGTGTGGGCATTGAATATTATCTCCATAATAAATTTGCCACACCATAAAACATAGCGGGGGATCAGGAAGTATTATCTTGCATTTCAACAAATGCCTGGTCTCCAAGGAGCTGCTCCATCCATTTGATACACTTGGTATGTAGGAGTACAGTTCCTAGTCTTCTGTATTTATTATCCTAACTGCATGGGGAGGATTGGGTTATGACAGTGGGTTTGGATTGATATCTGGGGGACTGTAGATCTGTTACCATCCCTGCCGTAGACTCCCTGAATCCCCCGATAAGTCACAGCCATTTGGTTTCCCATCTGTGGAACAAGTCACTAATGCCACTGCTCCTCTGCCAGGAGCCTGTTCACAGCCTTGATGCCAGGACAGGCACCTCCTCACTTCCCTGAATGACAACAGTGTGTCTGGTAAGATGGGACTTCAGCTGAATGGCAAACAAGGCAATCAGTCCATGTTCCACTCGATTCCAATTCTTTTTGTTTGGGGTTGGCTTTGTTTCTTTCAGAACTAGCTGCCCTCTTCTGCCTATCCTTTGGAAAACGCTGCTGATGGCTTGTTGGAGGTGGAGCCAGAAGCCAAGGCTCTCCTCGGCTTGGGGGAAGAGATGCAGCCCTGGGTTTACTCACTGTGCACCACAAGCTCTATTGCAGCTCCTCCGAAGGTTGCCAGCAGCTAGGAAGAAGCACCTGATCTGGCCACTAGGGGTTCATAAAGGGTCCTGAGGGGTCACTTCGTGGCTGTGGGTGGTCTGGGGGTCCTTGGAAGTCACTGGGAGACCCCAGGAGTCACTGGGGGTCACAGAGGGCCACTGGGGTTCTCTTTCCCAGAGAGTGGGGTGAGGGCATGGGGACAATCCAGAGCTGGGGAGACAGACACATCTTGCTTCAGGATGTCCACCAGGGCTTTGTTATTATTTTTTGTGGGAGCAGCACAACTAAAAAAATGAAACCTTGTCTGGTAGTCAATAATAAATATTAACAATAATAAATAATCAACTCAGTATTTCTGTTCTGGAGAAACTTGAAATGTGTGTTCATCACAACTGTCAAAAAGGAAAAGGAGTCAAAAAGGAAAAGGAAAATACCTGAAGTCAAACAGAAGACCACGCTTGGCTAAAAAGAAAAGCTTTTTTTTTTACATTATAAGTGGGTTTTAAACCTTTCTAAATAATGCTGGGGGGATTGCAACACGGTGGTTTGCAGAAGAAGGAAATGCTTTTTGCTTAGAAACACCTCAAAGAGTTCCCCTTTCAAATGTATTTCTTCCTTATCCAAACAGCCAAGTGACACCGGTTTGGGAAGCACCGCAGCATCCCCTACTCATTCAGCACAGACTTAAATTAAGGACCTGCCAAGTGCTTTGCTGAGGGAGCTGCAGTATCACAGTCTCACAGTAATGATGAGGCTGGAAAAGACCTTAAAGATCATCCAGACCAACCTAAAACCAACCAAGTAACCCTAACATCTGACATCTAGCTCATGCAACTCAGCACTTCATCCAGCCTAACCTTGAACACCTCCAGAGACAGCCACCCAACCGACCACCTCTGTGGGCAGCCCATTCCAAAATCGGATCACTCTTTCAGTGAAAAACCTTCTCGTAATGTCAAGTCTAAACCTCCCCTGATGGAGCTTAACACTGTGACCCCTTGTCCTGTCTCCAGTGTCCAGGGAGAAAAGACCAAACCCTGCCTGACCATAACCACCTTTTAGATAGTTACAGGCAGCAATAAGGTCACCCCTGAGCCTCCTCTTTTCCAGGCTAAACAGACCCAGCTCCATCAGCCTCTCCTCGTAGTTCTGACCTTCCAGGCCCCTCACCGTTCTAGTTGCTCTTCTCTGGACTCGTTCCAGCACCTCGACATCCTTCCTAAACTGAGGGGCCCAGAATTGAACACAATACTCCAGTCCAACACCATACGGGTGCCCAGACTGCGCAGGGTCCTGGAGTACAGGGTGGAAAGTGAAAATAAGCTATGAAGAATTAGAGAGAAAACAAGCGTGGCCCTTAGTGTTCTGCGCTTTGTTTGTACAGTTTTCTAAGGTGTGTTTTGTGTGTTTGAAAAAGTCTCGTTATTCAGGAGCCCCGAATCGCTCTTCCATCTCCAGCTCTGATGAATAGCAGCGGCGCAGCGTGCAGCCCTTTATTCCGAGGGAGCCTTAATCACTCCCATCCCCAAACTGCTGCTCCATTTGACTGACAGAATTAGAAGCAATCCACATATTGGAGGGGAAAGAAGAAAGGCAGACCCATTTGGTTGTCAGACTGTGGGTACATACACAAAGCTTTTAGCTAAAAAAATAAAAAGAGGAAAGAAGAAAGATGAAGGAAAAGTTGTTGCCCTCCTAAATCACATCTATATTAATGACATGAATGACAGGCTTAAGGGGAAAATTATAAATCTTTCTTTCCAGCTTTTCTTTTATTGCCCAACCATATATTTCATCTTTGCAGAGAGCAGTGCCATTAAACACGCAGCTGACAGACACAGGCACTGGAGATAAGCTGCAGCCAGACGTGTCTGAGGCAGGGTTCAGCACTCTGGGAGCTCAGCTCGGCAGGCACAGCTGGGAGCCCTCCTGCGCCAGGTGACACCACGCAGTGGCAGAGCAGCTGAGGTGGCACACTGCTGCGGTAGCCCCCTGAGTGCCTGGTCACCAACCCCACATGGCAAAGGGCAGTACCAACAGATCAGAGGCCTCAGAGGCTGTGCAGTTGGCCGTGTCACAGGATCACAGAATGGTAGGGGGTTGGAAGGGACCTCTGAAGAACATACAGTCCAATCCCACTGCTAGAGCAGGATCACCTAGAGAAGATCACACAGGAACACGTCCAGGTGTCAGTGTAACCCACGAGTCCTAAAACCCTGGTCACTTGGACTTCTCAACCCCCAATATCCTGTCTCAGAGAGAATGAGCAGCCCTCTTCTTGTGACAGAACAACTCACTGAGTCTGCACCCTGCTAGCAACAGCATCTAGAGGGATTCCAAAGCCTTCAGAGCCCTCAAAGGATGAACTGATATCTTCTGCTCTGACAAAAGAAGGGGCTTCAGATTTCTGGTGGAGAAGTGTGTTGGCTCTTCCCTCTCATGCCATACAGGAGGCTGCCACAGAGCAGCCACAGATCTTTCTGCATTTCTCCTTTGTTCATTTTCCTATGTAGTCTCTAGGGAAAACATAGAGGAAGACAGTGACACCTCAGTGTCTTGCAGGATCACAGACACAGGTGTAATCTTCAGTTAAAAAATTCCTTTAAGTTTCCCCAAACCATTTTCATTGGAGGCAATAGCTAATACAACTGACAACCCTACTCTCTGTGCATCCTTGTGCGTACACACGTTTCTATATACATTTATACATACACCTACACGGCACCCTTTTTCTGTGCAAGTCTCCTGTGAAAGGCTGTTACGGTCATGTGTAACTGCCTGTGCTCAGACATACTGCACAGACACTTCCTTGGGTTTTATTGTCTGTGACCACTATACTTACGTTTTATAGCCACCTAATTACAGACAATCCACTTTAAATGCTGGCACGCAGCGCTAAGTTATTCTGCAGGTGAATGAGCAGATATAACATTTCTTTGTGTTATCTAAAATTGTCTAGTATTATTAACTGCATTTGTCCACAGCAGGACTGTCTGGAGAAACGACTCTCTTTAAAAATGGTCCTTGATTCCCCAGCAGCAGTGGCACCAAATGCAGAGAGTTTGGGAATGGGCTTTGTTATGATGGAAGTGGAGGATTAAGAAATGAAATGGTTTCATTTGAGACCTCCTGCACAGCTTAGTTTATAACAATAAATGGCAATGGTGGTTCCTTATGAATTAATTGAGGGGAAAAATAGAATTAAGAGAAAATCGAAATGAATAATCGAGGTGCTGCCACATCCTGCTCTCTGCCTCTACCTGGGCTACACAGCCCAGACAGCTACAACCACCACATTTCCACTAGCGCTGCCACCATGGATAATAAAACTAATTTAATTTTCTGTCACTCTTTTCATCTTAATGGACACCCAGAGATTTCACAGCTGTAGGAGGACAGTGCACCAAACCACACCTTTTCTGGAACGGAGAGGCACAGAAAAAGAAGCAACGTGGTTGGAAATGCCAGAAGAAACACTGTCATGAAACAGGGCTTTAAATATTGAAAACACATAAAGGACAACAGAGAGCACAGGGGAAGCAGGGTGAATAAAACATGCTGCTGTTAAAGCCCCAGACCTCTGTCCTGAAGGGATTTGCATTTACTCAAAGCACTGTGATTTTTCCAGGATTGTGAGTGCCCCTGGCAGGCCGTGGGTCTGCGGAGTCGCCCGTGGAGTGGTCCCTGTTTTGTGACAGGTAGCAGCTATTCCCTCCCGGGCTCAGTCTAGCACATTAAAAAACCAACAGTATCTTTCTTTTTTCAGCTCTCTGCTTCAAAGGCTCCCTAATGCATTGCCGTTACCCCATGCTCATCCCCACCGCAGCGATAAGCGCAGTATAAATAGCTACCAGTAGATGACAGATAGAACATGGACATCACAACAGTGTCCTCCCCCTGTTCCCGCAGTTGGTGCAGCAATATCTGTCTGCTCCACTGCGGAGGGACGGCAGGGACCTGGTGCAGAGGCAGAGGTGCTGGCAAGAGTCGAGCTGAGGCAAGGCAACCTCCCACTGAAACACCATCGGGGGTGAACGTACAGGTGAATATCCGAGTGTAGTAATAACCTCAGGGTTAATTAGGATTTGGCATAATTTAAGAGTTGGTCATAACTAGGAATTGATGTAATTTGATGTTCAGTGCTTCAGTGAGCTCCCACTTGGGCTCTTTTTTTTTCCATTAAAGCCCTGCAGCAGTGCTATCCAGCTCAGGGATAATGGAGGGGATTAAAAATCAGCTCCTCGTCTCATGCTTATTCCCTTTGCCTCCCTGTCCTACATCCAAAGCAGCAAAATACAAGCTGGTTGTCCAGCTCTGGGCACTACAATTTGAGAAAAACATAGACCGACTGGCAAGAGGCCAGAGAAGAGCAGACGGGAATGATAAGAGATTTGGAAAACATGACCTGTGAGAAAGGATGCAGGAACTGCCTTTGTTTAGTCTAGAAAAGAATGAGGAACCATGATAAAAGTCTTCCAGTATGAAGGTTATTATAAAGAGAACAACGATCAACTACTCTTCATTCCTTTCTTTTCCTTCCTTAAGAAATCACCTTCTTTACAGCAAAGACAACCAAGTTTAGGCATTAGGAAAATACCTTCCCAAGCACATACTGGAGTAGGGAAATGGTGGCCCAGACTGCATGAGGCAGTTGTGATGCCTTTTCTGCACTGGTGGCTTTCAGGACGGGTTAATGGGGCAGAGACCACTTCCCTCTGAAACTTCTCTGAAACTTCCCTCTGAAGTCTTCTCACCTCATCTCCTATTGCTTGTTTTCAGGTCCTCCAGTCACACATTGCTGGTCACATCCACCCTGTGCCTGTGTGTTCCCTGCCCTGAGCAGCCCCTCAACCTCTTGTGAAGGAAAAAGCTGGAGTTTGCTGCTGGGAAGTGCTGACCTTTGGGGTAGGGCTCTGATTTGTAGGTACCCCTGACCCAGGAGGTACCTGTGTAGCCCCCATGCTCACAGGGTGTGGGCTGACTGGCCTGTTTGGCACGTGCAGGGGCAGGAGACAGCTCAGCCTATCTTTCCAGCTCAGTGCTTCATCTCAGCTTGGCCCTTCATTTGCAGGGGAGACGTTTCTTCCGCTCAGGGGACTGTTATTTATTGGTATTAGCTCCTCACAGCTCGGAGGGAAGCCCCACTGTGCCAGGCTTTGTACAGAGTGAGACTCAAGGACACAGCTCAAACAATGTTCGCAGCAGGCAAGGAGGGGAGGGAGAGCAAGGCACTGGAGAAGAGGCTTAGCTCTGGTTGCTGTTTGAGGGAAGTCCAGCCTTGGGCAGGTGCCACTGCCAGCATGTGCATGAGGACATCCAGACAAAGCAGCAGTGTCCTGGTGCAGAGGTGAGCCCTAACCTGAAGTCAGACCTGGCTTGCAAATGTCTATCACGTTCTGCAAAGCTAGTAAATATTTCATGAGGTTCACAAAGCCTCAAACTCCTCCTCATGAAGCCACAAGCCTGGCAAAGCCTGATGGGCTGCTCTCCCCAAGAGCTATAAAGAGTCTGGATTCAACACTCAGCTGGCAATTTGCTGAAGACACATGGGGCAGAAAAGAAACCAAGTTCGCTCTGTTTAGACTGACATTGGCTCCCACTGCTGACAGCAGTCCAGATTTGGGGTCTGGTCTTTCTCCCACTGAATTCCACTGGGAATTTTTCCACTGGCTTCAATAGGGGCAGTAACAAGCCATCGTATCTGTCAGTGCAGATTGCCAGTGGAAGACAAACTGGAATAGCTTAGTGCTGTCTGTATTGAGAGATCATTTTCCCCCTCCCCCCTTCTCTCCTGCAAGTCCATTTTCAGACCATAACCACATTTTAATGAATAAAAAGTTGTTGTTTCAAATTCTTGCAGAACTGCAGTCCCTGCCAAGCCTGTTTTTCTTCTGGAAAGACAGATGGATGTGCTCACATTATGGTAGTTGTTTTTTGCATGCCATATATTTTCAGTGATGTTCATGAAACTAGAATTAGTGACACTAATAATGACAAATCAGAGGGCTAATATTGTTTAACCCTGTTAAAGAGTGTTATTACATTTACATGTTCCCACAGAGTAAATGCTGTTTAGCTCAGACATATGTCTTGCTATCTGTTTATTTTTATGAACCAGAAATGAATCAGCAGTCAGACTAAGAATGTCCCGTAGCTTTACGTGCCTTATACACTGCTTTAGAAGGGGGCAAAAAGAACCCCACCAGGGTTTACAGAATAATTTTGTGTTCAGGAGAAGCACAACAGTGTTATTAAATCAATTCTAATTAATAAGACAGAATACTGTGGGTCTGCACGAATTCATCCCAAAATGCTGAGCCTTTGAGGAGGCTGTGCCGTGCTCATGCTGATGTAATCTCATTCCTATTCCGAAGAAGACAAAACCAAACCTTCAAATTAGATCTTTGCGTGTGAGTGTCTCGTTCTTACTGTTTATGAGCTGATACACAACTGCCGTTCTCTCAAGCCAAGGGGTCTTTTGGAATAGAAAGAGCAAATCACAGCGTAGACTGCAGCACTCGGGCCATATTTGTGCACAAGGTCTGTGGTAATTTAGAGCTGGGAAATGATTCCCTTTCTGCACTGCACTGCACTCAGCAGATAAATAAAGTGACACTAACACGATGCTTCAATAACTTCAATGCTGAAGGACTTTGGAGAAAAGGGTTAGGAACCTTGGACACGACTTTGAGAAGAATCTCCTGCTCTTTGAATCTGCAGTTCCCTTCCTTACGCCCAGCCCTTGCATCTTATTTGTAAGGAGCTGATAACGGGCTTGATGCCGTCTGCCTTTAAAAAAGGAAATCAATGCTCTGCCTCAGAGATCTGACCAAAAAAAAGTTATGTAAGAGGTAAGAAAAACATCACACTTTCTCAGAGCATTAGACATTCCAAGAATTACAGAAGGTAATTGAAATTCAACTCAGCTGCTACTGTTGCAATATTAAGGGTTTAAAGTCAGTTTATTTATATTTTAACTTTGCAGTTTCCCATAAGGCATGGTCAAAGTCTTTAACAGAATCACTGACATTAGGAATTCTCGTCCTCCTTTTCCCTTGCTCCTTATCAAATGTACTTTGTTTCCTGCAATGGTTTATTGGGACCATCTGCATCTCCTCCTGTTTTCTCTCAGGCATGGAGATAAGATTTCACCTTTGGATGTCTGGTTGAAGTCCAGCTGGCAGTCTGGATGTGTTTGGTGGCTGTGGCTCGGTGCCTGTTGCGTGCTCGCACTAGTCTCACATGGTGGCGACAGAAAAACCCACGTGAGAGCCACCCTCCCTGTTCAGGACCAGCTTCATTCTCCTCTCCAAGGCCAGGGCCAAGAGCTTCAAACCTGGCTGTCTGAAATACAAACTCTCCCAAGGTGAAACCTGAGTGATACAACAAAGGACTGACAGAGGCCCTCACAGATGTAGGAAAGGAATGGCAAGACCTGGCTAGGATACAGGTACACTGTTTGCCCAACCAGCACCCAAACCGCTTTCCAGATGTCTTCAAAATGCTTTTCAGCTTAATGTTGTCCTTGTGGCTGCCTTTCTCACTGCCCTCCTCACTTCTGATCCTGCTGCCCACCCATGAGCAGCACTGCTGCTCTCTGCATCCCCTCAGGACTAGCAGTGCTCACACTACAGCAAGGCATCACTTTGTCAGCAGTGAAAGCAGAGGCTTCCACCCAGAGATACCCAAGAAGGGGGAACTGCCATCCCCAGGGATGCCATTTATCCCAGTAAGCTCTGGGTGCTCTTGGCTGTCTGGCCATCTCACAGCTCTCCACTGTTAATCGTTTGTGCCTCATTCAGGACTGGAATGAGGAGCAAAAAGCGCTGATAACAGCCTTTGGAAGTGAGGGCCAGCCCCGCTGGGTAATCTGGTTTGTTTGCAGCTGAGGCCTGGTAAAAGTGCTGCAGTGAATGGTGAAATCAGCCCAACACCACACTGAGCAGAGGACAACATCTGCTGGAGCTGTGGGAAGGACCGGCGAGCTATCCTTCACAGTTTATCTACAAACCCTGCAGAACAGCTGCAGTCTTTGAAGATAACAGGAGCAAAGAGAGTTCTTTTTGTTTCTTCCTTACCTCCTCCATCCCTCCCTTCGTTTTGGAGACACCTTATCCACACCCGGGTCAAGTATCTGCTTAACTGAATCATGTTTCCTGAGTTCAATGTGAAGGCTTGTGACGCAGACAAACAATCATAGAATCCTTAGGGATCAAACGGGACCTCGAAAGATCATCCAGTCCAACCCCCCTGCCACAGCAGGATCACCCAGACCAAGTCACACAGGAACACAGCCAGGCGGGTCTGGAATGTCTCCAGAGAAGGAGACTCCACAACCCCCCTGGGCAGCCTGTTCCAGTGCTCCGGTACCCTCCCTGGCAAGAAGTTCCTGCTGATAATCTCAAGGCTCACAGCATATTTTCCCAAGAAACTGAAGAAACACCTTGTGTCTGGAATCTTTTGTTTCTTCTTTGCTCTGTGGGTATTTTTATCTGTTTGGAGTTTTTTAAGTATCTCAGGAAGTAGAAGAAACTGCTAATCTTTGCTCTGCCTATCTCATGTTTTAGAAAAGCCAACGAGACAGATCTTTCTGTGTTTGTTAGGGTTTTTTTCTCTTCTTAAACACAGGCTGCAAGTCTCAGAAGTCAAGGACTCAAATTTCTCTTTGTTTTTAGTGCCTGGCTGCTTCTACTGTGTTCAAGTGTCAGTGCCAGATAAATAAGGGAATGAAAACAGAGAAGATCTATTTAAGAGAAAATGTCCTTCAAAGTCTAGAGAGATAGGAGTGGATTTATAGCCCCCTGGGCAACATCCAGAAAAATATTTTGGAGCCTTGAGGCAGCTTGTGGATGCTGGGGTCACAGACCTCAGCGGTTCTGTGTCCCTGGTCTTGCACTGACATCTGAGCTGCTGCACATTCAGAGAAGTGAGAAGTGGATTAACCCGGAAAAGGAGCAGGCAAGAGGAGGTCCTTGCACTATGGGTCACTGCAGCTGTGTTGGTATGAACCTCAGTGTATAGGGCCAAGGTGGCAGAGAGGTCTGCTGGCCAGGAAAAGAGGCTTTGGGCTGGAGGCTGCAAGTTAAGAGGAAGTTCAGAGCTCTGAAATTCAGGACTTTGATCTGAAGAAACTGCTCACAGCTTGAGCACAGTAGGTCAGGATGCGGGATGGGCCATCTCTACTGCAGAGATAAAGGTTAACACTTTCCTGACAGGGTGTGAGGATGTTATTCCAGAGGTGGGCTTCCTGAGATCCTCACGAAATGCCTCAGGGCAGAGTTAATGCTAGAGAAGGCCAGAAGCACATTGCCTCTCTCCTCCATGAGTAGTAGTCAGGGGGTTTCACCCTGGTTTCTAACTGGCCTTGCCTCCTTGCCCAAGGACCCTGGGAGTAACTGCATGGAGACATCATCTCTTTGCATGTGGCCTTTCACTTTCCAGCTCCCTCCCCTTAGCTTTGAGGAGCCTGCTGAGGAAGGTCTGGCAAGGTGTACAGTTTCTGAACCTGGCAGCGTTGGGTGAAGTGGGCTTTTCTAAACCACCTCGGAGAAAGCATCACAGCTTGCATAATCATCTCAATTAGTACCATGCAGTCCTGCTTATTGGGACTCATGTGATTACCTGAGAACTGAGGCTGAATTAATTTTAAAAAGGAGAAAAAAATAAAAAGTAGGTGTCTGTTTCATAGCGGCGGAGAAAAGTTCAAGGGAAACGTGGAGTTCTCCATTGATTTTCCACAGAAATATTTCGAATGTGTTATTTTCCCTCATCAACCTTTTATTTTAACAACATATGGTAAAGCAGCTCTGCCTCAGTGTGGATGTGCAGGTCTTACTGAGCAATGCTGGCTCCCTGGACCAGAGACAGCTCGGTTTATTTTAAACAACAGCATCCATAACTGCACTATATGTGGAATCAAGACTAATACAGAAGAGTTACCATAACAACAACACCTCGACATGGTGCTTGTACAAATACCTGACACATCCTGGGGAATGGATTCAATACCCTGTTGGGTGAAAAACATTCATCCTTTGAAGAATGGACCAGGGAAAATAGCGGTGCCTGAGTCATAGCTTTGTAGCAGGAAATCTGCCCAGAAGAAAAGGCTTCAACAAACCAACTATTAGGATTTTATTGCTGTTTTACCTAACTAGTGGCTATGTTAGCTACTGTAGAGTGTGTAACTCACTCCCTGATGTGTCCTACAAAGTACATGCAGGAGGGCTTCATCATAGAGTTTATGGCAGCAGACCTGTGCTGCGCAGGGCAGCAGGGAAAAAAAACCCAGCGACCCTCCTAGATGACCCAAACACACAGTAGGATGGGAAACAAAACAGATGCAGCTACAGTGGCAAGTGACAGCTTATCTTCATGAGCAAGGGTTTTTTTGCAGGAAAAAGTGCATCTATAAAACTAATCCCACTGGAAATAGATGTAATGGGAACAAACCTAAGGGTGGAATAGGGCAGGGAAGAAAGGGCAGCAGGGATGCATGGAAAAATGAGGGTGGACAAAGAGAGGTGACTCCACCAGATGAGCTAAGAGAAATCTGTTCTTCCATCCCCACACCCAGCAGCTGCAATGCCTCCAGAACCCCCTCACTGACTGCCATGCCCCATTGTCATTGCAGCTCTCAGATAAAATGCCACCCTTCAAAAGACCATTTGGCCTATTGAGAGGTTTGGGGAGAGGGTTTCTTTCTTCTTTTTTTTTTTTAAAGTGAGACTCCTTGTTGGTGCTCAGCATTCTGCTCTCTTAATCTCACAAGTTTTTTCATTTAGAAGCCAGGTAGCTAAACACCATGCAGCTCCCTTCAAAGTAATTCCTCCACCTGGATCAGCTATAATGAAGCAGTCTGCTCATCATGCAGAGCTACACAGAATATTTGCTTCCACTAAAGAATGACCCAACAGGGCAGACTCCCTAATCACTGCATCTTCATTATTCTTCTTCACCTTGAAAACAAATTATCAGGCCTTAAGTTTCCTCTGGTTGCCATAAGGGTTGCTATAACACAGATCCCTGCTCTTCTATTTATTCCCAGAAGAACACTGATTTTGCTCGGAGTCCTTCGCTGCTATTACAAAAAGAGCTTAAGTCGTTTCTGCTCCACTTGCTTTGCCAGTGATATTCAGCAACAACATTCTTTGTGTGAAAGAAACCCGGCAAAAGTCGCTTTTTCAAGCATTATAATCGGTTCGAGCTAAGTGCTAAAGTTTTCAGCTGAGCTGCCTGTGATAAACACTGCATATGCTCCAGCTCGCACAGGTTCCCACTTTTCTTCGTCCAGGTTAGCAACGTCATAGTTTTATGTTCCCACTGCAAATAGAGAGAAAAAGGCTTTTGAAGAGCTGTGATTTATCCCACTTCAGACCTGAATCGTTCTGAGGAATCTCTCTTCCCCACTGAGCACCAAGGGATCACAGGACGGATGCTTTGCTAGCTGACACCGGTACTTTTTAGGCTGGATGGTGCCTGCCCTAAGCTGCTCATCACATCAACTGATAAGAAAATAGGTGGACAGGAAAGAAAAGCAAGACACAATAGCAGGAGGGAGGCAAGGCTGCTCCAGAGATCAAGCACTGTCTGGAAATCACACAAAGCACCGGGATGGGAGGAGAATCCAGATCTCTAGATTAAACCCATTTTGGTGTGTTTTGGGCTCTGTGTCAAACAAAGGGAGCAGGATTGTGTATTTCCTTTTACACCTCTTCTCTTCCAGTAGCTGCATACTAATTAAGCCCTTAGATTTTTCCAGAGTAACTCCAAGACCAGAAAGCTCTAAGTCAGAGGAAAGAACTAAACATTTGGGCCAAAGTGAAGTAGCCAGAGGAATAAACATGTGGGGAAAACCCAACACTGTGCAAATAATGCTGCTGAGGCAACCAAGAATCACATGAGAAGGGCAGATGGGGGCTTTGTGCAAAGGATAAGGAAAGAGAGTCAGGAACAAGAGAGCGCTGCTAATTTTGTGTTGTGAACACAGTGAACAATTACCATCCCGTCCTGCCCTGCTCCCCAAGGTTTTTGACCCCCAGAGCACAGCCACACACACATACACACACAGTGTTTCCCACTCTGCACAACCATGACCTTGGACAGCCAGACACTGGGGACAGGAGGAATCAGGGGTGAGCATCTTGGCAGAGGGATCTGCCACAGACACAGAAAGGAGCTCTCCTGGCACAGCTGACCTAGCTTAAGAGTTTCTTGTCTCTCTCTTGCTTTTGCTCTGGAGCTGGAAACTTCTGCTGAATTCATCACACCAAATGCCAGCTCAGCTCTCTGTGTGGCTGCACGGGGAGAAACCTCTAAAAATGATCATCAAAGCCTAAACTGATTACATTATATGACCTGATCTGATTTTGAAAATAGACCTTCCCTGGGAAACAGATGGACTAGATGACCCCCAGATGTCTCTTGCACCCTACTCTTCTCATTTTGTTAACCAGTAAAAGCTGAAAAGATCCAGGAAAACAACTCTTCTACCCTGCAGACTACAAACCTTGCATTTCCACAGCACTTCTTTCCATTGTCAGACAATGATGGTGACGCACATCTCAGGGGCTCAACAACCCTGAAATGCTGGAGCGAAGAGAGGGTCTCTGCTGCTCCATGACAGGTAAGCCTTTTGTTCTCTGCTTTTGCTGAGGGATGCCATGTCAGCCTTTCCTCTCCATTTGTTTGCCTCTTAAGAAAACAAGCCAAAGGAGAAGCTGCAAATGCTGCAGACCCCACTTCTGCTGGTCTCCAGCAGACGAGGAGTGATGATTGCACAGTAGGTTATTTGTTTTGAAACTGGCTCAGCTGGGACAGCCACCCCAGCTTTCTGTGCCAGTGCTTGGCGATGGTTATCGCTGCAGTACACAGTCATACAGGTGCACAGCATCTCCAGAAGTACAGCTGAAAGGCGGTACACACTGCCAGCTTGAGCACTGCAGACTGTTTTCCCCCAGTTTGGCCACACAGAGGCAAAGCAAAAGGCATAGGGCTGGTGTTCAGAGCTGCAGCCTTGGTGCACAGCCCACCCGTGAGTTAGAGGCTGAAGCCAGCAGCCCCTTGTCCCCACACAGATCCACGGGCTGGAATCCCAGTGACACAACAGCCGTTTTTTTGTGGTGGTGGGCCCTGGCTTACCCAGCACTGATCTACACTGCCAGCCTCACCAGGGTACACATGCCTGTGCCCGCACCCCCGGGCATGGAGCACACACACCAGTAAGGACCCCCTAGCTCTGCACAGTGGTCCTGTGACACAGGTCAAGTGACCTGACTTGTGGAGTTGCACTCAGATCGTTAGACGAGTGTATTCTGGAGGCATTAAGACTTTATTATACCCCTTTACAAGCTTAACAGCACTTGGCACTCTGCCTCTGAAACGACTTCAATCAGTGTGGTTACAGGAGGCTCTTATTCCTGCTGCTGCTTTGAACCAACCCAAGATGGCAATCCACAAACCCTTCACACTGGGGCTAGAGCAGGCTGCCCTCTTTCATGCCAGCCAGGGAATTAAGTCCCTATTACTGCCTGGAAAAGGAGCTCTGCATCACGGAAGAACAAACTTTGCTCAAAAGAGGTGATCAATGGGACCCCAGGAGACCAGGCACTGTGAAGCTTTACTTCATTCCAGAAATGTTTTGGAAGCAATTACTTCATCTTGTTCTTTATTCAGAGGATTCACTTAACTGATGACATTACAGCTCAGTCCATTAACTAAATGGGTTATATATTTTCTCCAAGTTTTGAGAAAGTACTGTTGCAGCCCGTGTTGCTGTCATTGTCAGCAGGCAGTGGGGACTGATCTTCATTTGTTTAGGGAGGTTTACCTCTGCTGAGATCTTAAATATGATACGTCTGGCTCTGGGTCTTTTATAAAAGGTTTGAGCAGGATGTTAAAAAAAAAAAAGAGAGGAAAAAAAAAGAGGAAAGCAAGTGTTATTTTCACAAAAATTCCTGGCAGCTGTACCGTTTATTATGAGAGGAAAACGGAGCAAGAAAAATTGGCATGTCATTTCTTAAATGAATTTATATCCTCATTTCCTTTAGAAAATGAATCCGTGCTCCATCTAGCCATTTTCCATCAGTCTGCTGGGGCAAAGTTTGCAGAGCACAATTGAAATACACAGCTACAGCACAGGCCAGGCTGCCATACATGGCTTTTCTAATAAGATCCTCCCCAACGCTTGCTGCTGGTGGCTCTCATAAAGGTTTTATTTTCCATCAGGTAGCCATGCTCTAGGTCTTAAAAGTCAGCAGCAGCTCAGAAAATAATCAAGGCTACATGATCAAAATTCTGGTCACCAGTGCCAAAGCAGCTCTGAAGGTGCCAGAGCTGTCAGTCTGCTACAGACCCTGAGCAGTGGAAGGACTCTGGAGCTGTCCTCACCTCGAGTCCCCCTGCCATGAGGGGAGCAGCCAGGTGCTGCTTCTGTTGTTTTCCCACAAAGTCTCAGTATTCCAAGGAGTATTCCAAGGAGAAGAGGCAGCAGGCTGGGGAGGAGATTTGCCAGTGAATGCAGGAGCCAGTGAAAGGCACTGCTTTGGGAGCTGTCACGGAGCGCTGTCAGTCAAAGGAAGTTTCTCACAATATCTCCAAAACAACCTCTTCCTCCTCCACATTCAGCCACCTCCTCTGAGGGGTGGTGGTTAATATACTAAATACAACATCACCACTTGGAAAGCACTTTTCATTTTGAGTCACCACCTTGCTATTTTTGCAGCTGCAAATACAGACTGGTGGAGTTGATGTCATTAATCTGGTTCATACTGGCAACCTGGGGAGCCGAGGCTGCGGCTCTGACGAAGAAGAGGCTCCTGAGAAGTGTCTTCTGGGGAAGGCAGGGTACAGGCGGTGCAGTGCACCAGCGCCAAGGAAAAGGAAAAAGAGGATAATAGCACTGTAACATCATTGCTGGTGGATTCCAGTTGGTGTTTTAAGCCATTATCAAATCAGGAAAAAAGAAAGAGAAGAGGAAAAAAGGCCGACATTTCATTCGCCCTCAACAACAAAGGTTGTGGTCTGGAGCCTTTTTAATCTTTTCATCTAAAATGTTAAAAAACACCCAGGAAAGACATCTCCTCCCCCAAAGTTATTTCAAAATGAAAAAGCAAAGACTCCTGTTCCAGCAGGAAGCTCGCTCGGACTGGGTGGCAGACAGGGTGGGAATGCCAGACAGTCCCTGGAAGCCTGACAAACACAGGGGAGGGCCTGAACGCAACAAAGCTGGGGCACGAAACCCACAGAATCTCCTGATGATTTGGGTCAGCATATGGCTCAGTGCAGCATCTTTGGCCAACCTCAGCGTGCCGGGGTCTCCAGGGCAGAGTCTGTGACTTCGCCAGATCAGAAAGGGACAGCACCGATGGCACTGTGGAAGGAAAAACTCCTCTCACCACACCTCATGCATGTTCCTGTATAACCCGGGTGCTAAAGTGCTGTTTACTCATCTGATCTACAGCTCTCCTGGAGCTGCCTAAAGCTCAGAGGAAGTGTCCCGATTGGTATTTTGGCTGTTGCATGAGAAAGCAGCACAACTGGTGTTAGCCGGGTCCCGCAGTCACAACAGAGCGTCACTGCGAGTGCGAGACATTTTCCCTGACAGGGTGTTGGGTCTGCACGTCTGTTGAGCCCAGCCTGATGTCAATGGGACTATTATGATTTCACCCAGCCTTGCTGCAGTTTCCTTCATTCTCCGAACAGCAGGGAAGGTCTAGACTGGAGCTACAAAGATTTCTACATGCACACACACAAACACTTTTTTTTCCCTGTCCTAATCGTTCCACCAACCACGAGAGCAATCCACAGAGCACACGAGGGCTGCTTTTCGCTGGCCTGCTTAGCTGGCATTTCTTAGCCTGCCTGAATAGCTCTGCTGGCCTAACCATGAACACACAGAAAACATGTCAGAGCCTCTGGTGTAGAGCAGTCAAGCTTTGGGGAAAGAAACGCAGCTACCAAAGGACCAGTGAAAGCTGAATACCCTCCCTACTAGAGGAGAGGGCAACGCTGTGGGATGGAGAAGGGCAGTTAGGGCTGGGACTAGATATGAAAGAGAAGAAAACTTCCCCAAACACCAGGTTTTTTTCTTTTTACAGAAACTGGCATCTGCAATTGGCTCAGAGCTCCACTCCCGTCCCTCTCAGGAGACTGGGGACAGATAAATACAGTAGGAGCAAAGCCTCCCAATGTGGAGCACTGCTGAAGGGCACAGCTCCACACAGAGGTCCTTCTCTGGGCACAGCCTTCCTGTGTGCCGAGCTGCTGCCCTGTCTTTGCAGAGAAAAGGCTTCCTCCAGGACAGGAAGCAGCTGTAGTCGGGGGGGAATCTATTCATCCAGGAGAGAATCCAGCATCTACTTTGTGCTGGTTGGGATCTGTCCATTTTGCACCAGAGGAGCAGGCAAAAATAACTCAAACACTGAGTCCTCCACAGTGCTCCCTGTAGGCAGATGTTCTCCTGCTGTGTACGTTGTGTCTGCAGTGCTGACCACAGGAGCATCTGAGAGCATTCACAGTATCACAGTGCTGATGAGGCTGGAAAAGACCTTAAAGATCATCCAGTCCAACCTAAAACCAACCAAGTAACCCTAACATCTGACATCAGATCATGCCACTCAGTGCTCTCAGCTCTCTTCTTACTCAGGATCAGGACATGCCCTCAGCCTGCACAGCAGCTGCTTAGCCCAGGGAGGGGAACATGGGGAGATAAACCACAAGGGAGAGGTCAGCCAGGTGGGAGGAGAACTGCTGCGTTTGGGTCTTTGAAACAAACCACCTCTCCATCTGCTGAGCTAAAAGTTGCCTCTGTGCAGTGCCCTCAGAGACAGCTAAAGAGAGAAAGACCAAAGGTGCAAGAACCTGAGCAGAGGTTTGCATTGTTAGCCAGGATGCTCAGGTGAAACCATTAGCTACCATGCAGCAGAGACTGGTGCTGAGGTTGCTGCAGTGTCAGTGCTCGCAAGCTCCACCGGCAGAGGGGTACAGGGCTGCTCTCCCAACAGTTACAACCAGCACAGGAATAGGAACTGAACGGAGCCTGGAGCAGCCCCAGCACCCAACACTCTGCATGCAAGGCAGCCCAGGTGAATGCTGTGACACCTCCTGCGTGACTCTGCTCTAGGAATCTGCTCAAAAATGACAAAAACCAACCAAGTAACCAAGAACAAACCCAAACAGCAAGGTCAGGGAGGAATGCTGATTCCTGTACCTGTAACCACTATGAGAAAAGCAGCCATGACCAGAGGTACTTTCATCAGACAGTTCCGTGTCAGCAGGCTTGGCTGCTTTTAAGTTAATTTCCTTGTAAAGGGCTGATTTTAACGTAGGCAGCAGTACCAACAATTTCACAGCAATCTGACTCCTATCAACCTCAGAATTTAAAAAGAAAACAAAATGAGGGAAAGGGACAAATACCCCACATGCACAGGAGAAAGGACCTTCAGGAGGAACACAAACAACTTGCTTGTGGTGCCCAATTTTCAATTTTTCTGAAGAAAAAGTAGAGAGAGATGTAAGAGTGAATTATATTAATGAAATATTGATTCCAAATATTAATACACAGCAAGGAGAATAAACCATTCACTCTCCTGCTGTTCCCATTTTTAATGAAGTACTTCTCTCTCTTTTCAGACTCTGAAAGGAAAAATCCAATCTCTGCCTTTTTCTTGGTAAAGGTACTTCCAGTACATTCAGTACTCCAGTGCAGTTGTTCCAGTTAGTCTTCAAAAACCCCAAAGAAATTTAATAAACCCTTCAGAAAATGGAAGTTACCAGAAGACTCGTTTCATGTAACGCTCCCCCTTGCTCTGATATGTTTAATGCACTCGTGTCAGGTGTTAGAGCTGGCATCAGCTGCCATCGTATCGGTGTATGTTTGTTTTTCTATCTGGGTTTGCACAAGCCCTGTCTCACCATGGCACATGCCAGCAATTTTTGTGCTGGAAAACACAGACATAAACACAGGAACAACTGCTCTGTACTACTGCAGTGACCAGAGAAAAGTACATCGCCCCCCCGCCCCCTTCTTCTTTCCTAATGAGTCACACCTTCCAAAATAGCTTCAAGTCCATGTAACCTGCTTTTCCTCTGGAAGTCACTTCTCTCTGTTTTCCCCGCTCTAACTCACCAACTTAATAAGAACAAATTTGCATCCCAGTCCTCTTTATTCCCGTGTTTGACAGAAGCGATCTGATCTCCATGAGAAGTGATGGAGACACTTCCAAAGGTATCAACTCATCTATTTGAAACTTAGCTAAACCTTTAAACATCCCACCCTGCTGCCTAATCCCTCAACAAGCTCACTTTCCCCCTTTACCCTCCCTGGGCTTGTCTACAGGGAAACACCTTCCCACAGCAGCTGCACTAGAATAATTAACCTACTACAGCTGGGCCAGTAAAATACTCTGCCTGGGTATCCTTCTGGAATAAAACTCCTCTTATTCTGGAAGCACACTCTGTGCAGCCATGGCTTTTATTCCAGGATTCAGGCAGGATTTATCCTGGTGCAGCCTGCACAGAACAGTCACTGACATGCAGGATATCTCCATGTACAGGTACATGAGGAAGGACAATCCACCCCGTAAGGACTTGAGAGAATGAACTGCAAGAGGACACTGGGATTAGAACTGGGCTGTCCTGCTCATCGCTGTTGTTCACATCAGGACAGGGAGGTCTCTAGGGCATGGGGCAAAGACCCAAGTCTGGTTCCACTGAAGTCCAAGACCTTTGCTTGCATTGGGTGCATGGATGTGGAGCCCTTCAGATACATGGCTACTCCTCATGTGCTTTCCAGATAGACAGCAAGCTCCTTCTCTGAGGGAAGGTTTCAGTGGTGTGAGGTTTATTTCTGAACATCCCTCTGGCCACCTCGTGATGAAAGCTCAGCCATGTGCCTGGACTGGCATGTCTCCGTGAGACACCTTACAAGCTTTTCCAGATGTGGGTGATCTTCCAAGCTTTTTTGTTTTTCTAAACTATTGTCTGCTCCCCCAAATCCAGGGGAACTCAGGGTCACTGCAGGATCTTTCCAGGACTCGTTGGGTGATGCTTTGTGTGCTCTCAGAGCAGTCAGGTGAGAGCAGGCAAAGGATCCAGGCTATTGATGTCAACACTAGCTCAGTCTCCTCTGCCTTTTGGCAAGCTCTTCCCACCCTCGTGCTCTTGTTTCCCATTTTTCTAGTGGGAATATAACACTCCTTTGGAGATTAATTAATTGATGAGTATGGAGAGGCTGGAAAGTGTAAAGCACTACACAGGAGTTAAGTGTTATAATTAGGAGCAATTCTAACCTTGATTACAATGAGGTAAAGCTGGAAGTCCTACACCTTAGAAAGATTCCAACTGATAAAAGGAAAGAGATCAAAATCAGGGTCTTGTGATTTTAAATGTAAACCGAGGCAGATTCCTCGCCGAGTTACATCTGCAACTGTAATAAGATCACGGAATATGACAACTTGTCATTTCAGTAGGAGATACAGGGAAAACGTCCTTTAAAAAAATTCAACAGGAAGGAAATTTTTAAAGTGTTTTCTTTGGCTCTGAAACATATGCCCGGGGAGAAACTGTTCTCAGCAGCGCAGTGGATCTTGAAATATTTACTGGGTCTGGCATTTAACATAATCTTTCTTGTATAAACGATATAGAAAAAACACATTATCTTAGACTGCAATCTAGTGTGAGGATGAGATGATATTTTAACAGGGCTGCATTCATCAACCGTAACAAGAGAGGAAATGTGCTCCATCCAACACGCCCTGTGGGCAACGTAAATAGGAGTGACTTTGGCCATCAGATAAGCATGGCAGTGGGAGGAAGGCAGACAGAGGGACAGACAGACTGCTAGAGAAGGAAGGCAGATTGGGAAGGATGACCTAAACAGGGCAGGTAAATGGAACCCATTGCCTGTCCTATTGGGATCCCATACTCTCACTCGCGTCATAATTGCGCCCAACAAGGGTCCTCCTGGGAGCCTGAAAGTCTCGCTTGGCTCACAGTGGGATATGCATGTCTAGGCAGCGACACCAGACTTTTCAGAAGTGTTTACACTTGACAATTATGCTTTTCAATAGCCAGTAGCTACTGCTGTGCAGTTTTGTGCCTGCCCCTGCTGGATGCACCATGGAGAAAGAACCTCTGTCCATTCTTCCAGCATAACTTGAGGTTTTGGCCACACACCCAGCAAGGGGGCCAAGTCCTGTTTTTGTTGAGGACACAGCACATGACACAGCTGCAGACTGAAATCGGAACCGAGTGGTACATTTCAGAGCCACAAGAACAGCACTTCAAGACTTTCCAGCAGAAGCTTGGAGCAAGAACAGTGAAGACAGAAAGGCCCCGCTCTTCAACTGCTATCAAGTTTGTCTAAATGTATTGCAGGGACAGCATGCCAACTTGCCTTCCAGCGGGGTTTTGGGGATGAGCACTGGTAATTGCACAAAAAAGGGCATGTTTTTTGTACACAGGTAGCCGCAGTGACACTGCGATAGCAGCTCTTCAGGAGGACTTGTCCTGGAGCGCATGTTGTATTGAAACTCACCGGGGAAAGTCAGGGAATTATTTGCGACCTTGGGCAAGTTCCTTAATCTCTTACTAGTTCAGACAGGCAGAGTCAAACACACCAAACCACAAGAACCTCCCTATTCCTCCTCTTTGGAAAAGGGGACTGGGATGTGGAGGAATAACAGGGGGTTACATTTTTAAAAACAGATTTAAAAGGAAGAAGAGATCTACATAAAGCTGAAGAAATTAAATAGTAGCTCATTATCCGCCTTGTCTTCAGACAGGGACATCTGAGTGAGATCCTGCTGGATCCCTCAAGCTTTTGACATATAAGGGATCCCTGACCTCCTGGAAGCAGACGCAAGACTCCCTTACACCCATTTCCAGAGAAAACAAATGACCCTAAACACCGATTGCTCATTAATCTGCCTTTCTTCTCCCAAGGTTGTTTGCCAGCTTGTCTGTGTGGGAGATAGAGCAGGCTTTTATTATTTTCTACTCGCTGCTCTATCCACCTGCTGCAGAGACCATCAGCAGACCCTGCGCTGATGCCAGACACTAATGTCCCTAAGTGCAGTGTCAGGACAGCTCTGTCCCCTCAGACACACTTTCCAGCGCAGCAAATTCTGAACATTCGCAGTAGAGATGATTCCATCCTGCCACGGTGACAACTTAAATATCCACTAGACATCAAGTAGCTGCCACTGGTGTGGGCAGAGCTAACACAAAGATGCTCGATGAAGCCAGCCCATGAGAGACAACCAGGCACCCAGCACCAGGAAGATGTGCCTGCCATGGCAGCATGCGTGGCCGTGGCTCTCTCTCTCTCTCTCAGCACAGTTCACATTGCTGGGTGGGTTCAAAGGCATTTTCCCCTGCCCTGGCCAGCATCCCATTGCTTCCCTCGTTGGTCTGCATTACTAGCCAGGTACAAACAGCTGCACCAAGGGGCTACAATTATCCCCCTGGCTCCAGCCATTCAGGTAACCATTTCCAAATTGCAGCTCATTGCTGTTAATCCGCACACACCGCAGCCTGACTGGATATTCAGCTCAGGTGGCAGAGGGCAATGCCTGGTTTTCAGGTCCCCATTTTATTCCACTTTATCTAGCAGGGTCTGAACCACCAAGGTTTTAACTTCTCAGATCCCCCTGTTATGAAGTTAGGAGAAAACATTTGTGGTTGGGCCATTTCCTTTTGCCCTAGACAGCTGTCAGGAGCAGCAGAACGGCCCCAGGCAAAATGTGATGTGGGTGTAAGGAGGGTCTTAAGCCAGTAAGTTAAAGCGAATGGTTAGAAAGCCTGAGGGGGGAAAAAAAAAGAGCCAATAATTACTGAACATCTTCCTATTCTGCTAAGTTTATTTAGTCAAATCCAGTGGCTCCTCTCCAGGCCTTCAGCCTTCTCCACTCCCTAGGAAAAAACTTAATAATTTTGCTTCTGTTGTTTAATTATCCCAAGCATCAGCAGGACAGGTCAGCGCTCGGCTCCTGCAGAGCAAATCCCAGCCCTCATACAGATGCAGCATCCCAGCAGCTCTCACTGCAGGAGAAGCAGGAACAGCATCTCTGTTGGGCCAAAGAGGATTCGGATCTCTGTGAGCAGCAGTCGGTGCAGAGCTCACCCAGGCATCGCACCAGGTCAGTAGCCCCCTGCCAGCCAGGCTGCCTTTCTCTCTGACTAGAAGTTGGCAGTTGAGAGCCTCTTAGGAAGTTTAAGCATCTCAAAAGCATTGTCACAATTTACATTTTAGAAACTGGGGGATCAGCTGCTGCTTAAAGGCCTCTGAGCTGATTTGAGAAACACAACCAGATTCGTTAAGAGCCCCCACAACAACTCCAGGTGAATCAAACTGAAAATATCTGTTGCCCGTATGTTGTTTGGAGTAAAAAAAGGATTAAAAAATCTCCTTATTACACCCTGCCAGCTCTGCTAGAAGATTCATTTAATGAGTAGTCTGTATTGAGGATGGATGAAAACTCTCCACCAAATGTTAAAGGAGAAGGAGGTGGAAAAACGGATTAACAACTCGGAGACAACTGTCACAGATCGTGTTTGTTCTTCTGAGAAAAAAAATCATCTCAGTTTTATTGAGCAAATGGACATCACACCCCCAAAAAATATTAACTGCTGAAAATCTGTTTAGTAGTCACTATTTACAATGGTATTTGAGGCAGGGACAAGAGTGTGAAGATGCCAACCTGAGAAATCTGGCAGAGACAGCAAAGGAGGAAAGGGGCATCTGTGTTTGATTCGACACTTTTGCAGGTCCTAGTCATGATGGAGGTGCCTTTGGCGCTGGACAGTGGCAGCATCCATCACCGAGCACAAATATGAACTGTTTTGCTCACTGCTGCCTGTGAGCTTTGCTTCTGTTTTGATGGTCACTGCTGTTTTGATGCTCAGGCAGGACTTGCCCATGCAAGATAGGGTTTCCATCTGCATCCCCCACACTAAGTCACCCAGCACAGGGTCTGCATTCACCGTCCCATCTGTGCTGCAACTCCAACCACAGCCCACAGCTCTCCTGGAAGCTCCTCTCACAATGTGCTTCATTTTGCTAAGCAAACATTTGCCACACAAATAATTACCTTCCTCTCTGGTAGCCTTTGTGCTCCAGATAAATTTACTGGCAGGCTCATTCCCATTCAATTAAAAAACTAAAATTATGGTTTTAATAATAGAAGAGTATTTTTTTAAAAAAAGAAAGACTTAAAATTCAGGTTTTGCTTCTCCTGCTAAATGATTGTGCAGGGCTGTCTCTCAGTCTGAGTCTTTTGAGACATTCCCTGAACATACACTGACTGGTTATCAAGGACTATTTGATAATCAGGCTGCTATTGATTTACACAGCCAGTAACGGTAACTAAGAGAAACCGTGATTCATTAGCACCTGTTGGCATCCAGGATTTCAGGTTTCTTCACTCTGTACAACCCCTTCTTTCAGCTTCCCCTAAATAACATATACATAGATTTTTATTAGATTACAAAGAAATAAAACAAGAAAGCTATTTTTTGGTAATAGCTCTATAATTGCAGTACAAGAGTAATCTCATGCTATGCCTCATACCTGCAGCCACTTCAGACCTTAAGTTCCTAAAACTTCTCAAATTTACCCACCATGCTATTTACCTTCTTTTCTCTACCAGCAAGGATATATGAGTTGAAATAAAAACATAAGGACGGTAAGAAAACAGTGGGTGATTCATGACAGTTACCAGGCACAAAAATTAGCTATTCCTTGTCCATTCTGTACACACACACGCACGCACGAACAATACCCTGCGCTAGAAGAGAACTGTGTATCCCTAGTTTTAAAAAACTCCAAACAGTTGACAAAAATCAGTCACGTTTTGTACCCAGCAGTGGATAACAGCACCTTTGAATCAGCCAGCAAAGAGAACTAACAAGGCAAGAGTTTCAAAATTATGAGAGAACCTACAACACAGCAAAACCTCCCTACGCTTCCCATGCGGTTGGGTAGATCTAAGTCACAAATATGAGCTGGTCACACCAGCTGCAGTACTGAAGCTCTGGAGGAGCCCTTGACTCTACAGAGTCACTCTGAAGTTTCTTAACAAGAGGCGGGACCCTTCAGCAGCTCAGCTTGGACACACCAGCCCCTAGCACCCACTGACTCCAGCCTGTTCACTTTTGCACAGAGAGCTATTGCCTTTTGAGGAAAATGTGGCCAGGATCTCCAACAGGGCCACCCGGGTCATTTTTGGGGAAGGAACCCTTACCAAATCCTCTCAGGTTTGCTCTCAGAGATGCAGACACTAATGGTGTCAAGCTTTGTTCTTAGTAGTTTGAAATCATTACCTTTAATGGTGGGTCTCTTGCTCTGACAACTCTTTAAGAGGTGCATACAGCAGACAAAGAACACCCAGACCTTCTTCTGAAGAGAGAGTCTTCCTGGTTCCTCAACACCAGCTTTGTACTCCCATTTCCCCTAATCATCCTCCTGCCAGATTATGAGCATCAGGCAACAAATCTTGGCCTCATTAAATCAAGTCTGAATTTTACCATCTGTGTCAGTGGGGCTAGGACTTCATTACAGGACCTGTTTTCCCAGGCCTAACTAATGGCAGGCAGAGCATCATCTGGGGTAAAGCTGGGTTACTGCAGATCTAATTCATTAGTGGGTCATGATTTGACACTTGCAGACATACTGCTGATTGCTTCTGTGGAACAGTGAGCCAAATAAAACCTGAATATTTGAAATTAAAACTCTAAGGCCACTCAGACCAAACCCGCTGTTTCATTCTTTTTTTGTTATTCTTTACTCTTAGCTTCACAATCCACCTTTAAAGTATTTTTTCCCTCGGAGCCTGTCAAAGCTGCCTCCCCAGGGCTCTCCCCTACCGTGTGTGTCCTCATGCAGTCCCTTTGTAATACCCAAGCTGTTCAGCTGATGCTCAGACTGAATTAGAAAGCAGGTCTGTGTCTGATCTGCAAACATACCTCCAGCCCCATTTCCCTCCCCGAAATGTATTCCAGTCTACGCCTGGCTAGTTAAAATCTTCAATTCCGACCACTCGTTCCTTTTTACGTGGCTGTTTTATTTGCACAGTCATTTCACAGTCCAGTTGTTCTTTCTGGTCAGATGGCCTATAAAGTGTTTCTATTACTAGTTTACTCTCTGAAACGTCTCCAACTGAAGCCCATAATGACACAGCAGCCCCACTGCAGCCTCTCTCAGATCCCCACTTTCAAAGGCTAATAAATTATTCTCTTTCTCAAGTAGCTCTCTCTTCTCTCATCCTCTTCTCTTCCTCCCCAAACAACCTGAACAACCTCGACTCTTTAATGTTAATATCTCTGCTATCTTGTAAGGAAGCTGCAGATCTGTCCATACCTATTTCCCAATGGGCAATGCCTACGTGCACAGCTAAACTCCTAACATCCTTGTCCAGACAACAATAACCGTCCTCCTCCTGTTCCCCATGCAAATATAAACCTCTTCCTGAGCGGATCTGATGGCTTTGCTGTTGCTGATCAGGCTAAGCAGGGCTGGTTCTTATTTCTGTCCATCACTCTGCACGTCTCCACCAACTGCTTCCAATTTGTCTAGAAGGGAGGATCTAGTTAGAGTCAAAGATTTCTCCTTTTTAATGTTTCTTCCAGTGTATCCCATAAATATGTTTGAACTGTTTTTTTCTACTCCCATTGTGCAAACCATCCTTCCCTCTGCATAGTGTAGGCTCGTAAGATGAACCTAGTACTTGGGTTTGAAACTGTCCTCGAGGTTTTCAGCGTGTATTTTGACTTCCAGTGCCTTAAATTCCTCCCACTGCATTTTCTTAGCACGATTCTGCTGCAGTGGGACAGTGACTTCAAGGGGAAGCTCATGAGGTTCTCCTGTCCAGCCAGATCTCTGTAGCTTTTTCAGATACTTGTAGTCCTATAGTACCAGACAGAGCTTTGCATAAAGCTGTGGGCTCTCCCCTGCCACCTCACAGGTCATCACGTGTGCCCCATGGAGAAATGTGACAAAAAGCCTTTCCATCTCCTATACTAAACAGCAAATCCCCTCGCACGGGGGGGGAAAAATAAGAGGAGGTATAAGTGGCTTAGGATTTGGTCCCATGTGCCAAGGGTACTGGTGTATTCTTAAACATCAGGACAAAGTTTGAGCACATTTACTCTGCACTAAACTTATGCTAAAAAGAAAATTTGGCCCCAAAATTGTTTGGTCCTATAGTGACTGTAAAATGGGATTTGAATGTATTTGCATTAGTGCTCTGGAGAAGAGCTTGGGAGGGATGTGCTGGGATACAGCCAGCACAGTTCACAGCACCCAGCCATCCTCCCTGCACACTGCTCCAACTTGTTATTTGCCAAAAAGGAAGAGAAAAGCAATTCACTCCTTTTCCTCTTTTTCAGCCCTGTGACTGGAGTCTCCACAGAGCCCCAAGGGCTCCCTGGAATCCAGGGAAGCAGCTGTGTTCTGCTCCATAGGAAAACTGCTTACTCTGGTTACTGTTGATACAGTCACTGACAGCCACCAACACCACTGCCATGCCACATCCAGCCAAAGAGCCAACTGGTTTTGAGCAAGGCTGTGGTCTGACAGCCAGTAACATACAGCCCTGGGAAATCCCCGAGAAAGTCAAATGAGTGAGTGTCCACTCTTCCTCGCAGTCTCATGGTCTCTTTCAATTTCCCAGCAATAATCAGTGCTGGTTTTACAGACTGGGTCCCTCCTGAATCTGCCAGGCTGCCTACGCACTATAGAGCCAAAGCCCAGCCACACATCTGACTGGGTGATGACAGAACTGCTGGTAGTGGTAGAATCTCCATCTCCTTCTCTTGTAGTCCCAGTGAGCTTAGGATCTTGTGATGCATCTAGTAAGCACACAATCTAGGTGACACCTGTAGAGCACAGTGCTCCAGGAGAGCTCTGTGACATCCTGAGCAGGACTTGGCTGGAGAAACTTGGCTCTAGTGTGGTAAGTGGAGAGGGGACTGGAATCACCAGCCTCTTAGGGCACTTGTGTGAAGGCAGGAAGATACAGAGCTCATATCATCTTATAAATCTTGGAAAAGTTTCCTGGTGTTGGCATATAGTCTTAACTGGGCCTGATGGATCGCTGTTTTGCCCTAAGCCCATTAATGTAATGTTTCAGTACCTCCCAGTCCTCTTCCAGTTTCCAGGTGATATTCCTAAAA